>JAPDSC010015042.1:35333-48646 GCA_026290005.1 Latrodectus geometricus | reverse complement strand
TATATATATATATATATATATATATATATATATATATATATAAATATTTTACAGAGATTAATTATAGAATTTACTCATAATATTGAATGCCTTTCTGGATATAAAATATTTAATGCTTAGATAGAAACAGCAATATTATTTCTTCCGGCTGTTGAAGATATTAGTTTGATTTGTTGCTTTCATTTTACTATTATGTCCTTAATGAATAGATTACAAAGTTTAAATGCAACAGTTCCAATACATTCTAAAAAATCGATAATGTACGAAAAACGTCAAAATTCAAAGAAAACTGATTATTAATCAGAAACTAACTACATAATATCTACGAAAGCTTAAAAATATAAAATTACAATTAATCTTTATGAAAGTAAAAGCTTGCTAAAAGTAAAAAAAAAACAAATTACTTAAGTTTTAAAGAAATTACATTTATTTAGAGTATCTATACAATTTATTACATCTTTCAGTCCTCCTATTAAAACAAAAATTAAAACCTCTAGATTGGCTTTTTTTTCTAGATAAATAATATTTTAAGTCTGGAAGGTATTTACTTTCGTTTTTCTTCTGATAAAAAATAAAAATATATTATTTCAATATGAATGAACAGAGTAAAAAATTTAGTTGCTGTTTAGAAGACTGTTTTAATAAAATATTAAGCGATTGAACTATGAATTCACGTCATAATAGTTATGGTTAAAAAAATAAGAAAGAAATAGAAGATAAAAATTATAATAATTTTAAAAATAGTATGTTGTATTTTAGTTAGTAACAAGTGCAATTTACTAAAAGTAGATATTTTTTGTTTAATTAATAAACATTTTATTTAATAATTGCTAACATAATCCCTATGAATTGCTCTAATTGAATAAAAGAAGCAAAATTCCTTCTATTCAACGTAGTTCAATATTCAATTCAATATTAAGAGAAAAATTAAAATATTTATGTTATATTTCTGAAAACATTACTTAATTTGTGTAAAATGTCAATTTTTGTATTATTTTTTGTTATTCAACATCTGGAGGCCGTTACTTTAATTATTTAATTTCTAAAAGTTAATTTTTTTATTTAATTTGATTTTTGATGCATATAGCCTGAAAATTAGCCGGCTCTAAATTACTATCAACAGTCTGAAAAAATCCTTAGATTATTATCAAAAATAAATAGATGCAAAGAAAGTATAGGTTTCAAGCGTCCGCATTATAAAAATGGAATGAATTGGAATGAGTTCTTAGGATAGATTTTAAACAAACATAAAATTATTAAGTTGTAATTAAGCATATTACAAAAAAGCTGATTATCAACAAGGATAATTCTTATTAATTACATTATAAAGGAATATTTTATCTTACAACTATTCGCGCAGAGTATATGCAATTCCTCTCATCATTTAAAATTTTTGTTATGATAAAAATTGAGATTTACAACAATTACATTTAAAGTAAAAATATTTATCTATTAGTTCTTGAAATTATATATATTGATACTCTTCCTTATATATTTTGTATATTCTGTTATTTGGCTAGCAGTGGACGAATTTTTAGATTTGATTGTTAATTACAACAAAATAATTACCAGAAGGGATAAACAGACATGAGTGGGAAATATAGAGTTGTTCAGTTTCAGAACATCAAGCAATAATCAAATTTAAGAGAAAGAAAAAAAATATATACTGACTAGTGAAACTTTTTCTATAATTAATAGAAACGCTTTAAATAATTTGCATTTACTTAATTTTAAATAAACTTTTAGATTCTTACTGAAAGCGTTCATGCTAATTTAGTTTAGATTCTATACCAAAAGCGCTTAAGCGATAAATACCGATTCAAAGCGTACATTTCTACTTCTTCTCCTCTTTTTAAGTGTAAAGTCTAAAACTATTTCAAAATATTTATTTCTTTTAAAGATTGCTTAAATTCAAGTGACCCAAAACCTATTCTGTTTACATTATTTTCTAGATATATTTCTTTAGAAAAATTCTGATATTTTCTATGCATTTTTGCAATGGTATTTTTAAATCAATAAATATAATTTAAATTATCTAAATATTACTGGAAGAACAACAATTTTCTGACGATATGTAAATTGTCTGGTTATATGCTGTATGAAACTTATATATCAGACAGAATTAGTATATATATATAATTTATTTTACACTAACCATTTCTATTTTTCTAGATTTTGTAAACACTATTTAAAAAACACTTTTCAAAGTGAAATACTTAAGCTTAAAGAAGTTTAGAGGAGGGATTTCATTTTCAATAAATAGAAAATATAGGGAATTATACCAGTCATTGTTGAAAAACTGGAGTAGTTTTCATTTCAATGCACATCTGTCGAAATGGGTAAAGAGTATTATATCACAGTTTTCTCCCTTGAGACATATCAGTATGACCAACTATAAATAAAAATCCATCTGAAAGATACTCAGTTGTAACAGATATTTCCCAATAGCTTTCAAGTGTAAAAGCTTCACTTCAATGCGAAGTATTCCAATTTTATAAAGGGTCAATTTAATATGTAAAATACTCAATAGAAAAAGTTCTTAATCATTCTTTTTTGTAGATAAAAAGCGTTCTAGACTTATAGTTTTTCCTAATATTTGATAATAAATAAATTTTGCCTCATTCGACTAAATCAAGCACAACAATTAGACTGTTGGCATATGTGGCATATGACATTTCAAAATTACTTTTCAGCATTGTTGCACATAGCCATTTTTCACAAGACCTTTTGAAAAAACGATTCACTTGAAAAAGAAGAAAATATTAAAACTATATTTCTTTTTTTGTATATTCCCTCAGCGACAAAGCTCATGTGTCAAAATCAAGGGTTTAATAAATTGCATTTTTCTTCTCTTAAGCAATAAAAGGTAAATGTTAAAATTCTATTAATTGCCAGTTTATGTTACGATAATTTTTTAGACATTTTTTTTTATTTTTTAAATGTTCATACATAAAAAGTAAACTTATCTTCATATATTCGACAATATTATATTCTTTATAAATGTCATAGATAATAAAATATATTTAATAAAATAAATCATGTTTTTCATGCAGTGGAATCTTTTAACACGAATTCTCTTTACCAATTTAGATTAATTATTTTTCTAGCATTTATTATTTTTCATGCAAATTTTCTTTAATATAATCAGATTTTTTGATTTATTTATTTCTTCTATAACTCACACAATAAAAATTATGATTTGAATTTGAAATAGTTTATATTTTAAATTTGCAAATTTTCATTGAATACGACAGCTATTTAATATATTTTTTTCAGAACGTAGTTATTTTTTAAAGACATATAAAAAACATTTGAAATATTATGAAATATTCATTGCAAAAGATAATGTAGTCATAGCAACAGAAATGAGAATATTCTTGAATAAAAACGATTGAATTCCATTGAAAAAAATTAATTTGCAAATCATTATTTCTGTCAAAATCACGTTCCTTTTATGCTTCAGATATTTTATTTCTAATTAGAATTTCCTAAACTCTGAAATGGATTGTGTAAGGAATATTTCCTTAACAGTTTTATTTTTAAAATAAACGTAATCATTCAATTTTGTTTTTGAAGATTTTTCACTCTCTCTAAAAATAAAAAGGAAAATCTATTTCTAAATATTTTTAGAGATCATGTATTTACTTATTAAATTATTCTCTATCAATAGGCGTTTCAATATTTGAAAACATTTTAATTTGTATTTCAATATTCACTTACAAAAGCATTGTTATTTAATATAATTATCTTTTATAATTAGAATATTATAGGAAAATAATTATAAGAATTAATTAACTTTGAATGTATATGAAAACATATTTATTTTGATGCGTATATGGTAGACACTCATATTAGACTTAGTTGTTATATGAGTATTATATGAGTAATTATATGAGTATTATATGAGTAATATTAGCAAATCACTAAATATTACTGTCTTGATATATCTCAAAAATATCTGAAATACAAAGATTTTGGAAAAGAAAAAAAAAACAATTTAGGTGTATTCTACATTAAAAATGGCATTTCTTGTGATTTGGCTACATTTTGGCTATATTCTTTACGACATGCCAAAAATTCCATCACCAAAGTTCTAGGACCAATATTAAAGTAGATAGTCTAGAATTTTCCAGAAATATGGTGACACTCTTAGGTTTATTGGCGAAGTCAGATATAAATACCGCCGATTAGCATAGAAGATGTTAGTGAAGACTATTATTCTTGAATGCTAGTTCAGTGCGTCTAAGATGTTATCTGTTTGTGGTATTAGAGAGTTCTGTGGTTAAAAACAGGTTCCTATTTTATTAACTGAATTGGATTTGTGTAAATGTGATTTCTACAGCTGAAATTTCAGGTATCTTGTTGAATTTGTAACTAATAAATATCTTATGATTTTAAGAGATGTTTTATTAACTTCCATTAAACACGAACTCCCAAGGGAGGTACAATATTAAAACTTTCTTCTTTCGAATGGATTTGACCAAAAATATTTTAACATAATTAACTCAAAACTGTGATATATTAAGAAATTTTTGAATTTCATAATTTAGCAGTAAAAGTTTAGAATTGTATACCTTATTTCAATTCAAAGCACTTGATTTAAAATATTAATTTTTCATCAGTTTATGGTCCATAAAGCAAACAGATAGAAGGAAACATAAAAATATTCAAACTAAGCATACGATTAAATATTTAAACTAAGAGAAGTTTCTTATTCGTTGTGTTGATATTGATATTTGCTATAACTCTAAATATTTTTATTCATAAATTATTATTATTAATGAAATAAAAATATCATTTAATTATATTGGTGCAATTATCTAAAAGTACTGAAATTACATCCAATTAGGAACTTATTTGTTTTGAAATAAGGATTAAGGAAATAAAATAAACGTCTAATCTCACAAGGATCTCGCAGTATTGATACGGATATCTGATTAAATTAACTAATTAGGAGCACACAAACTGGATGATAAGGATTTTAAATTTAAGGAAATATAGACTTTTAGGGAAGCAGCTTTGCCAACTGATGATCCTCGTAAATTACAATTTCAATTAACGACTGAACTATACATTGATTAAATTAAAACAGTCGTTAGAGAAGTTTAATTAAGGAACAAGAAATTACTCAGTCAAGTTGAAATGTATGAAACGTCTTTATAACTGTACTTCAATGATAAATGTTATATTTAAATATATTCATTCAAAAGTAATATTAAACTTTTCTTCACAAATTTTACACATATTAAGTAAGATCAAATAAATTTTATCATTTTATAACCAATTAGAAATTAAAACTTTGATATGCTTGTTGTAAATTATTGAAAAATTTTTATGCATACAAATAAATATTTTCTAGAAAATCATGCACATTTATGGAAAGTAAATTAAAAAGGCAGTACAGATTTTACTTTTATTATATATTAACAAATATATGCATTAAAATTAAATTCCACAAAATATCATTGTTTATTAAACTGTTTTCTCATAAACCATAATTCACATTAAATTTCGAAAAAAAATTATTTGTAATTTACATTATATGTTCACATTTAATAACGAAGTGCATACAATTGTCCTATGCATTATATTTTTTAGAACCTAATTATACAAATAAACAACAGTATTGTACTCAGTTTTATAGTTTGAAATGGATTTTATTTCTGCACTCATTTTTCATTGCACAATACATTGTTTTTATCTGAAACAACTTGTTGTACATAGATGAATACAAATATTTTGCTGTAAATTAATACCCTTGCATAAATTTTATATTTATTATCTAAGATTCTTAGAATTAGTATATTTACATTAAGAATAATGTTGAGAAATATATTTCCTATTAAAATTTCCACTATGATGAAATACAAATAATGTCAAAAATTATAATTTTTTGTAATTTTAATTTAGATCTATATGAAATAATTATGCATATTTTTATCACACATTACTCTATACGTATGTAAAATTCATTAATAAATTAGTATTTTATTCTCTGAAAAGTAATAGAAAAATTTATTAAAGAAGTGCGATATTAATTTAAAGACTTCTTTTCTAAACTTATTATTAATACTGTACACAAATGATTATCTCCATTGATCCATCAATCAGGCATTAAATAGATTTTTTTTAAGCATATTCACTAATTTAGTTTTCTAAAGATAATAATTTTATTCAACAATAACGATATATGAAAAATCAACGTACAGCAAAATCACATTTTGAACTAAAATACTGCTACATCGGAAACATTTTATGTAAAAAGAAATTATATTTGTTGAATACTTTATTGAGAAGTATAAATTTTTTCTAATGAATTGTAAATTAAAATAAGATTAACTATATAATGATTAATGTCTATATTTTAAGTCTACTTAAATTCGTTAGACGTAATTTTGTGTATTAATTTTAATATTACTTTTGTGCACAAATGGTTTTGGCCATAGTCCAAATATGAAAAACTTTTACCAATTAATTTAATTTTACAAATTATTTAACTCAAAGAAGAAAATAATATAATTGTAGTGAAAATGGTACTAATTTCAAAAATTCACCTTTAAAATTCCTTTCGAATTTTTTTGATAATGGTAAACTATTTGGAGTGTTACTGATGGAATCTGTAAAATATCTGTAAAAGCATTGTAAAACCAAACTGCCCCTTAAAATTTCTAGATTTCTTAAATATTAGCCACGAAGATGGCAAAAAAATAATGAAAAATACATTTTGAATATTTTTTTGATAATAAATAAGTGTGATTACACACAAACACAAATATATGTATACATATATATTATATATTGCCATTTCATAACAAATGGAAATGGAAAATGTTTTCATATTTAATAATAACTCGAACGAAAATAAAAAATTTAATAAATAAATGGTTTAAAATCTTAAATAATATCCATTAGCTTAATGATTTAAGCTATACAATTCAGAATATATTTTTTACAATGTCTTTTTGTTTGTTTTAATCTGATGAGTAATCTTTTGATCAAGTGAAATTAAAGTGGAATTTTTTATTAAATAAAACCTAGGTGTTGCATTAATGACGACATTTTAATCGTAAAAGTAATATAAAAGATACAAAATTTTTAATAAATGTCTCTAAGAAAGAATTGACTTTTCTTCAAAAATTCTCCATAACGCTCTCTGTAAAAAACTAGTAATGCATGCATTAATTCAGCAATAACTTTAACATCATTCATAAATCAATAATTTTAAAAAAAGAAACTCTTTTTTGAAAAATATTCACCGAGGAAAACTTCAATTAACGCGACGAAGCAAAAATCGCATGTAAGTTTAAAGACACGGTAACAAAAACTCCGATTCGTTTATAAGTACCATCTTAATTGATTCTTGGGGGGAAAAAATCACATAAAGAGTTGCTCATCGTCCTCTCAGTAATGGAGCATAGACAATTGCTACGAAAAATGTTCGTATTGTATTTCGCTTTAATGATGTATCTTCACACATCTGACATTTGGATGGATGGTAGAAAAAAAAGGAAAGTTGTTTAAGTACAAATTGCATTTTTTTGCCATTGATTATTTTTTTCTTCTTTATGTTGGCCCTGTTTCAAGATAGAGGGATTCAGAGCCAAAGTTGCAGATACAAGATGCTTTACTTTCCCAAGACTTTTTGATAGCTACACTAAGACTGATGTTCCGGTAGTTTCCTTTTTATTCTCATTGAGCCACCTGAAGTTTTTAGTTTGCTTATGTGTCTTTAAAATGGTTTATTTTTTAAAGATTTGTTTCTTTTGACTATTTGTGAGAAAATATGAATCGCATCCATAAATATTTTACGGAAATGTGTTTTAATAATCTTCAGCTTATTTAAGAATTTTTGCGATTCATACTTTTAATTTTAAATTCGGGTTGAGTTAATGTTGTCATTTTATTTTTGTATTTGTTTCTTGAGTTTTATTAAGCAACATCAGTTAGCTTTAATGGATCAAATACCCGTGTTAATAATGTACTGTATATTTTAATACTGATTTAATCCATCATTAACTTAATTATTTTTTTAACTACCATACTATTGATATTTTAATAATATAAAAATATGCAGAGTTTTTCACTAGCAATATTTTACGCCACTTTCATTTTAATGTTGATATGGTTTCTACTTTTTTTAATTTTGTCACATTCGATTATTTGCGATTGAATGTATATCGCATACAGGAATAATTTACAGAAATGTGCTTTAATATTCTTCAGCTCATTTAAGGGTTATTAGGATTTAAATTTTCATGTTTGAGTTCGGGTTGAAGTAATGTTTTCAATTTACCTTCGTATTTGTTGTTTAATTTTTTAAGCAATATCAGTTAGCTTTAATAAATTAAATAAGATTATTAATAAAGTACTGTTATAAAAAATATTTTAATATTCATTTCATCCCCCACACTCTCAATTATTTTTTAACTGCCAGAATATTGATAATTTAATGATAAAAGGGTTTTAGAATTATTGAACGAATATTCTCTTAATTGTAAATATATTATTTAAAAAAATAATTAGTACTTTGTGAAGAATGATTAAAATATTATATTTGATTGTAGAATAAATAAATGTTAAAATAGGCAAATTAATCATTTAATTGTCAAATTCATGTGACACCCATATGATTAATTTGATTTCTAAGTTCAAAGTCAGTTATTGAAATGGATTGATGTCCCTAAAATTAATTAAATATTATTAAGATTACCTCATTCCTACCTTTCAGATAACTTTAAATAATTGACAAATTACATTGAAATTTAATATTTGCTCAGATACAGCATTGAATGTTCATCACTAGAAATAATTTTGGTTTTCATTTTGAAACAAAAAAATACATAAAAATTTTACGATAACAAGTTCAAAAAACTATTTTTTAAAATATCTGAAAAAATATGAGTTAACAACAACATGATATGAATGTTTATATCTTACTACATCTGCTATGAAATGATGCCTATCTTAATAATCTTATCGAACCATCATATGCACATTTTTTCTTCCACGTAACGAAATCGATCCTTCCTTGAACCGGGGATGAAAAGTGGATTACCTATAAAGCATTATAAGGAAAAGGGTGTATTGTAAACCCGAAAAAACTACCTCCTCCACCCATAAACCGAAGTTGAGCCTGAACAAGAGAATGTTACGTATAGGATGGAACATTAGAGTACCAATACATTTTGAGGTGTTGAAACCAATCGAAGGGCTAAATTCGGATTCACTGTCAATTAAAAGCAACACTGCAAGAAATGACGCTAACCATGTTTAATAGGAAGGACATGATATTGCTTCATAGCAATGCCAGGCAGATGATGCTTTGCACTCGTCAAAAGTTTGCAGAGCTAGACTGCGAAATTCTGTCACTTCCACATACTCTCCAAGACCCAGCACCTTCAAGTTATTACTTGTTTCTGCTTTTATTAAAATTTTTACATGCCAAAATATTGAAAAACGAAGAATATATCAGACAAAAAGGCACTGGTTAAATTTTTGGCCTCTTGAGATAAGACATTTTTTTAAAAAAATGAGATATACAAATTACCATCATGCAGAAAAGATGTCATAAATAATGATAGCATATTCAAACTAGTTTATTCAAGACATGAACAATTTATTCCTTTCTTTTATTCTAAAAACAGACAGAGATTTAGGTATAGATCTAATACATTTATATATACATTTTTACCTCTTCATATAATTATAAATATCGCTACACATTCATGTTGATTTTCCCATTTGTCATCAGTATCTCAGGGTAAATTGACTTGTCTTCACCAATTTAAATAAAAAATACTGATGACCTCTGCAAAACGTTTCATGGTGATTATTATCCAAATTTTTCATTCTGTACTTGTTGCTCACTAAATTTTGCTCGTTTATTAATAATAAATATTTTTCTATTTTTAATTACTAACTATGAATTTAAATTGACAGTTTATTTAAACACACACACATATATATATATATTAGCTTGGGGAAAAATAAATCCATTATTTTTACGTGAACTATGTGTAACTTCTTTTGGATTCACTTTGTAAAAATGTTTAAAACAGCTTCCACGTAGATTTTTAGGTCTTGCTCGTTACGGCTGCTGACATACGATTAACATCGATCATTTTTGATATGTTATAGACATTTTCGACGATGCTGTATCCACATGCGAGGTGCATCTCTAACATCAAAAATACCCGAACGGAATCGATGAAACAAAAATTGTACGTAATTGGTTGTTACAGTCTTATATAGGACGATAAACACCTTTCACAATTTTAGTCACCCGGCTATCTTTTTCACCCTTACAAGAGAAAAACGAAAATGTATCGAATTTTCTGTTTGTTGTCTTCCATTTTTAAAATCTTGTACTCGTAACAGAATTAATCAAACAAAAAACCGCAAGAGGATATTTTAGTGTCAAATGTCACCTTTCCAACGAGCATAAATCTGAAATTGTTTGATATATACCAAACGAGATATCGATCACTACAGACGTCTACCGAAAAAATAATGGATCACTTTTTCCCCAAACTAATATACATTTTACAACACTTTAACTTTTTATGTAATTATTAGCAGAATATTTTTAAATTTATCCCTAAAATATTTTAATATGTAGGGTCTGAAATATAATTGCTCTCATATATTTTGCATAAAAAACAAATCTCATTTTATTAACAACATACACATTTTAATTTTGATATAAAAAAACTACTTACAAATCTATATTAAAAACAAAATTTTGCCTTATTCCTTTGTTATTCTAGAGAGTTATTTTATCTTCAGCATTATTATTTTATCAAATTAGTAATGATTCATTTCAATAAAAAATTTTATATTTTAAGATTATAACAAAGTATTTTATTTGTAAAACAATTAATATAAAAAGTTCTGAATTTTTGAATTTACTTTTGAAGAGATACACTTATTCGAAACGTTGAATTTTAATTAACCTTTTGTAAAAGATATGGAATTCTTTACAGTCAGGTTTTGTGTCTTATAAATTTTATAAATTTACATTTTGAAAGTGGTACATATATAAATAAAAGATTTAATCTATTTTAAATCTTAACCAATCTATTTAAAATTAAATCTAGTTTAAATCTTGATATTTTATTAAGGAACAAGCAAGCAAATATTTTAAATTAAACATCTTAGGTGATTTTAACGCTAATCCCCAAGTGAACATAATAATATTGTTGAATTATCTTTTCTATTCGAGAATAAAATTGGTAAAGAATTCTTTCATCGTATTACATAAGAAGTTGTGAGCGCTTCATTTCGATTTTGGTTTCATATGTTTACTATCCAATCATTTCCATTGACAAGTCCTTCCTCCTGCCAACCAATCAATGTCATTTAAACAAGATAATCGACCTTCATACAATGTCAAAATAAAATTAACAATGTATCTTAGTAAAAGCTACAAAAAGGTATATTTTTTATGTACAATTTTTTTCTCTCTCTTCAAAAAAGATAATGACAACTTAAATGGTTTCACAATGCATGAATAAAAACTGTGAAGTGTGATTTCAAGGAAATACCCATTAGAAACACTCCCCGGAACGCTAAATGGACACTTGACCTTCATCACGGTCATAGTTTTATTTAGGAATTTTTTTCTATTTTTTTAAGAACCTGTTGAAGATAAAGCTGGCTTATCGGTTGTACACTTTTTACTATCTGAAGAAAAGTAGAAAAATAATCAGTATATTTTTAACAAAAATTTACATGGATTTGGTTGCAATTTACTGCGAAATTTTTACTAGTATATATTCGTGTTTAAATATTTTTTCGTTGAAATTCAAATTTCCTTATTGTTTACTAGGATACTTCATTGAGTAAAGTTCTAGAAAAAAGAGAACTACCTGAATTTAAATATTCTTTGTTTTTTTTAAAAAATGTAAATATTGTAAAAGTTAATAGTCATGTGTTCATGCATGATAATATATTTTATTTCTTCCATTTTTCTGAAATCTTTTTGAGATCTTGAATATTGCCCAAATATGTTTAAAAATTTTATTTAACTACTATATTTTTTAAGTATTTATATTTATAAGATTTTATATACCTCAATGCAAATGCAGTTCTCAAACAAATTATAATGGATCATAATGTAATCTCGGCCTTTACGTAAAAGACAGTCACGGCTTTTGCTTTTCTAATTTCATTACTTTATACAACGATTCATTTTTAGGGGCATATAATCTGTTTTTTATTAGCGATGTTACCTTTTTATATTATGAGAACATTATTTTAATAAAATAATAAAATTGTCTGCAAAGTCATATTTCATTTTATTTTCTTATAAATTAAGTTAAAAAATAACTGAAATGTTCACTTTTGTGTTTTATAATGTTGTCATTCACGTCCATGAGATAGAAGTTTTGTTTTTTTATTTCTAATGGCACATTTCCCAGAGATTATCATATATAGTATGGATAAAAGTCTTAGTTCAAATAAAAAAATTTCTTGCAAAGCATGATGAATATTATATTTAATTATTATTTAAATTACTTAGTTTAAATACGTTGAGAGAAAATATAACATTTAATGTAGAGAAAAAATATGAGACCATAAAAGAAAATATATATTTTTTAAGAATTTAAAATTGTTTGTTTTTTGCTTTATAAACTGAATTATAAATTATAGAGGTAGTAAACGAATTATGTATATATCTTATATATATATAGTTTTGAACTTGAAATATGGATCAATTATATTTGTTTAATTATATTATAATGAATCAAATAAAAATAGAGAGAAAAAATATTTTTCTTTTATATTTAAAAAACTTAGTTGTTAATTTTAAAATAATAATTTTTAGTTAAAAAAAGTTTGGTGATTCCTTGTTCCCTTTATATTAAATTATTAAAAAAATTAATATTATAAGTTGTAATATCATAATCAACTAAAAATTATTTTTTTTAAGTTTATTAATAAACTCATATGTTGACACAACTTAGTGGGCTACCTAACGCTGGAGGCTTTACTTCATAAATGACTATCTGGGAGAACATTTCATGGGTAGTGGGGCACATTCCCTATCGCAAGAAAGAAAACCAGGAAAATCCGAAGCACCCAGCTCAAAAAATGAGTATGCAGAAGATCAGCATCCATCTCTTGTTATTTAGAAGTGACTGGGAGTGGACCCAAGATCTTTTGTTTTTAAAAGCCTAGTCCTAACACTAGGCTACAATGAGACTTTTTATCGATTTATATTGTATAATTTTGGAAAGTTTGCATTTTAAACTTTTCTTATTGCTTGATTATTTTCCCAAACAATATTAGACTAAAATACTGTATGCTCATTG
>JAPDSC010015042.1:12075-34933 GCA_026290005.1 Latrodectus geometricus | reverse complement strand
TCAGTTACAAAAACCCTTTTAAATTATTTCAATCATATTGTATACACTAACTCTTATTTTTAATCGCAGTTATCAGCAGTTCAATATTATGAAGTTTTTATTTCATAAGTACGAATGTATAGCATAGTTGTGTCTTCAATATGACTGTATGTAATATATATTTGTATACTTAATTACAAGATAATTCAAATTTAAAATCTTTTAAATATTTTCATTTAAGACTTTCATGTAATTAATAATAAAAAATATAATAAAAACACATACTCACATACTCACTCACATATTTATATGAAATACATATACTTTTAAGGAAAGATTCAGATTGATGACATACTATATAAAATACATATACTTTTAAGGAAAGATTCAGATTGATGACATACTTTAAACTGAATTATTAGCTCTTTAACTTTCTGTTTTGTAACTGTAACTGGGTTCAATTCGGTTGTATCCAATTATTCAGCAGAAATTTTGATTTTAAAATAGATATCAAATCCAATTTAAACCATAGGATCCATATGCAACAAGCAATCTAATCTACATACAGTTATCAATGATATACATTCCCAATTAAATGTTTTAGAAAAATATAAATAATTTAATAATTAAATTTAATCACTATTGTTTGAAATTATAAAAACGAAGATGAAAAAAAAAATAGTCATTCTTTTCCCTTAATGGAAATTATCTATCACACACCATGGCAGGTAAATACGATTTCAATTTAAAAAATCCCATTTTAAACGTCAAAGGGAACTATTGTAAATTTTACTAGTTTAATCATCCCGAGCCAAGAAAAGAAATGAAAACAAAACACCGGATATAGAGGATGCATTTCCCTGCAATACCCGAGCAAACAAAAGTAAGCAAATAAATAAAAACAACACCTTCGCAAAATTAATCTGTAATTAGCCTCGCTACGAATCCAAATTTATTCTCAGTTGCATCGTAATGCGGAGAGAAAAAAATTTACATGGAAAATCAATTTACTTCAGGTTAGCCTTTGAAAAAGGCAGAAAATGAAATCAGCCGTGAAGTTATATTTACGGCGCGCTAGGGAAAAATAAAGGGCCAGGCTTTAGTCTTCATTTCCTTTAACCCTCCAGTGGCAGGAAATGGTGGACCGTAAAAATAAATTTCTTTCTTTTATTTGTTTATTAGTTCGTTTCTGATAAGCAATTTTAGCGCTTTTAATGATTTGTTGTGCTTTGCAAAGCGGACCTATGCAGGCCAATAAAATAGAAAACCGAAAACAAAGTTACAGTGAAGCAATTTCGAGATAATAATAAATTCGTTTGAATAATTGAAGAAGGTTATCACATTTGACATTGTTTATCTTACAAAGACATGATATATTTTCTACGATTCATCTTATTCCTCTAAATACAGTGACAAATTCCGAATATTCATTAGTTGAACATTTTATTTAAAATGAATTGTCGTCGAAAAAGTCCCTTGAGAATGGAAACAGGTATTTAACATTTCGAGAGAGTGAAATTAGAGATTACGGTTATTGCCTCTTTCCTGCCATATATTATTTTCTCATCTTAAGTAATTAGTGTCACTCTTTTGCTAAATTGAAACATCGTTTAAGATTATAATAGATGAAAAATCAGCATTGCAAGTAACTATTTAATTCTATTTAAAATAAATTAAGAAGCTTAATATTTCCCACGAATATATTTTTACAGTTCTTAAACTTTAAGCAGTTGATAGGCATCAATATTTGATATTAGCAAATCTAAAACAACTTGTATAAAATATTGAGTAATTTGATATATAGATAAAGAAAATTAATTTAATTATTAAGCTATTAATAATAATATGTAAATACTATTATTAATAGCTTAATAACTACTTAATAATAAAATGTCAATTTGTAAGCTTTGTAAAGTCTTTCAAAAACACTATTCCTTCCGTAACTGATTTATTTTTGAGTATTTTAGATTCTTAAAGTCTATTTAGTTGTTTCTTCATAATATTTATATTCGAAAATACTCTGTAAAAATATTTTAATAAATATTCTGAGTTACATATACATCATCTTGATGATTTTATAAAGTAAAGAAGATTTTATTTTCAATTTCATAAAGTAATTATTTAAAAAAAAACACTGTACGTACTTTTAGTATTGTGCAAATCTTGGTTAATCAATACTGAATATATGACTATTATTTGTCACAACTATGTTTCTTACTATTATTATTATGATTAATATTTAATATGAATAAATATTTATTTGTAATTTATATGTAATTTATTTCAAGTACATTGTTTTTATTAGATATAGGTGCACACATTGTATTTTGATAATACAATACTTTTTATTTTTTAAATTGGAAACCCAATTCAATTACTTAAAAATTCCGAGTATCAAAAACATTATAATAAAAATATCTATTTTGATTCTATAAATGATCTGAGAAGAGCCAATTTAACACCTGCTTATTTACACATTATTTTAGTTTACTTTCATAAATTGGTGTAATGTACACTTTATTCCAAGTAAATATTATTTACATCATATTATATGTGCTTAAATGTTACAATGTGATTAAATCTTACATAATGCTTTTACATTCGGGTTAGTGTCATTAAATATTTAAATTTTACATATTAATCTTATCTCTAAGTAGAAGCAATTAAAGAAAAAAATACCCCCTAAGATATAAAAAATAAATAAAGAATGATGCACGCAGTTATATTGACCGCAAGTAAACAGTATGTACTAATGTCTCTACAAATATTATGAGATTATTTGATGTTAATGCCTGCTGAGAGGCAGATAAAGTGTAGCTGATAAGGCATTTGGTTCAATATTTATCGGTTTGAATCCAAGGAAGAAATTCCATAATTTTAGTGGTTGGGGATTCGATTTAAACTGTAGGGCTTATTCTAATTATACCTGAAGGGCAAAAAAAGACTCTTGAGAGATTAACAAACCAAACCATTTCAATACCCTTCCGAAGTTTTTTCATCAAGTTGTATTGCCATACTTTTAATCTAAGAAGACATAGACATTTTAATACTACTAAAAGTGAACAAAATTTAATTTCTTTAATGTCTGTGTAAAATTTTATATAATCATTATTTTATTATTTCTAAACTATACATAGTGGAAATTTTAGAATCTAGCTTGGATTGTCTAAAAATGTCAAAAGCTTTAAATAAATTGCTTATATTAATTTATAAGAAAAAATTAAATGTGAGTAACTATAAAAATAGTATTATCAGGATAAATATTTTTATTAGAATATTTTTTAATTACTCTTCTCTTATTTTCTTGTTAAAACAAACTACATATATCGGGGTATTAATTCTTTAGATTGATCTTATTAATTAAAATTATAAATAACACTTTTCAATGCTTTTGAATATAATAAAAATTCTGGGATCATAAGAACAGAACTAATAGATAGATTTTCCATTAATGCAACTCAGCTATAGGAAATCAACAGGATAAATTTCAGGAATGAAACTTATCAAAACTGAGTTAATATTTAAACATTCAATTCATTTATTTCTGCATACGCATACAGATCACATAATAATGAGGATACTGAGCAAATATTTTACTTTAAAAAAGAGTATTGTCATAATATATTTTATTTTCATAATATATTTTAAATTGAGAGGGATATAAGATCATTCAAGTTTGTTTAGGAGTTCAAGTTCATTTGGAACATGCAAGTTTACATGGAATATACAAGTTTATTTGCTTGTTCTTCAGTTACAGTTCTTTTGGTATTAAAGAGAGTTATTTTATGGAATTTTCATGCATAGTTCTCTGATTTAACTTCACCAAAAACGATAAAGATATTTTTAACCATAAATTTATATAAAGTGTTGTAAACAAAATAAAGAAATTAAAAAGTGAACAAAGAAACATTTAATACATTAAAATGGAATAAATTATATCAGAAATTAATCAAACTAAAGGTAATAGAGCAAATACAATTTAAAAGTTTTTACTTATTATACAAAAACTTTACTTCATCATAAAAACAGGTCTTATATTAATTACGAACATGATTCGCAAAATGTATTTCAAGGAAAGGGAAGCTTTGTAAAATTAGAAAAGGAAGAAGGTACAGTATTCCATACAAAAAAAAAAAAAAAAAAAAAAAAACCCGTAACGTTTTAATAACCTTTGGAATGTTTCTATCATAAAGTATACCGCTTCTAAGTTTGCCAAGTATTCTCAGAATATGGCCCGTTATAAAGAGGCAACCTATCATGATGCTGAGTATGTAATGTTAGATATATTACTTGATAGAAAACAGAAAAAGCATAAAAACAGTTATTTTTTGGGCTGCTTTCCTGTCCGGGCTTAGAGATTGAATGCCATCAAGCAGTTAGCAACAATATAAATCTTACTTGAAAGCCCTTTTAATTATAGCCGAATATTTCAAATTGTTTATATCTCTGTCGGAATTGCTTGCCACGGCTGTAGTAGTAATAAAGTTTTACTCTGCTTTTACGAGGGCTTCCAAGGTTCACATCACCAAAGAATGCTTCTTTTTATTTTAAGTTTCACCAACTTTGGAGAAAGAAGTAATGGAAATATTTTATTCTCATCGTATAAAGTATTTTATTTTAATCCAAATTTTTGTATTTAAAAGAAAACTATTTCAATTTTTATTTTGAAGGAAAAGATCTGTTTTTGAAGGTTTTATGTACTTATCAAAGCAGATACAAAAATTATCTAACTTCGAATTTCATATTGTAAACTTATGATTTCAGACTCAGAAATTACTGATTTCACACTCAGAAATTACAAGGTGTACATAACCTCTGGCCTATTTTCATATTCAAAAATTTCATTCATTTTAAAATTTTAATTAGATTTAAGAAACTTTTATTACTAACAAAGGTATATTTTCAAATTCCTATATCTGCGAAGAAATGAATGGATTTTTGTATTTGCATGCAAAATTCTTTAGTTAAAAATACAGTCAAATGTTCAATTAAATTAAGTATATCTTCGTAATAAAAATTAAATAAGTGTTATTTTAATTATCTTGAAAGTAATTACAAATTAGATAATTAAAAATTTTTAATATTTAATTATAGATTTTTCCTCAAATGTATGTCCTACCTTATTTGATGCTATTAAATATATTGATTTCCAAAAGATTTTCGGAGATAGTGCTGCCACCAATAACAAAACAAATTCAGCTCCAATTAAGAACGATTTACATGAAATTCCTGTTTTAATATTTATTTTACAATTCATATTAATTCAACATAAAATCATGAAATTTAACTAACATTTTTACTGATAAATTCATATTTGAAATTTCTATTAGTAAATGTTCCTCCTTAAATTAATCTTAATGAACTAAGTGTCGTTTGCAAAACTAATGGATTTTGGTTTTCGGAAAATTAAATTTTTGTAAAGAGATTAAACATCTTTTTTTACAAAAATTTGATTTTTCATTCCAATTCAATATTTGAAAACTTTTAGCAAATATTTATATGTAATACACATTTTCAAGTATTCTTTTACTATTTTACATGATTGAGCTATAGAGTATGATGCTTTAATGCTGAAAATTTCTAACGAATTTCCCGAGAATTAGTTACTTCTATAAATGCAAATTTAGTTTTCATTAAGGTTAAAATTTGCAAATGTCACATTTTAATTATACTCTTATATCTCATGAATACTTTTTAATAATGGACATTTACTTATCATGTATTTTAGGAAGTGGTATGTAATGTAGCAGATTTACAAGCAGTGATTTTCATCCTTTAGAACCTACTACCTAAACTAACATTTAAAATTCAGTATGACCCATGACTAAAGCCGATTTCTATATTTATGCAATTACACTCGTAATCCACCTTTTTAGAACTTCTTTTTAATATAATAATTCTATTGTCAAGTACTTTTTGATCGATCATTTATTATTTTGATCGGACATAATTTGACGCAATAACACATGAACCACAATGAGCGTAGATTCACAATTTCTATTGAAATTAAAATCCACTCTTACTTGCATGAAATTACATACCTCTATCATTTCACTATTTGTCCTTATCACTCTTTTCTAGCACAATATTCATTTATCAAGTAACTTCTTTCTATATTACACTGATATGAAATGTAATCCGACAAAATTACGTAACCAATTTTCAACGATTTCCTCAAAATATGCTGACACATTCATTAACATGAATTCAATCTGCATTAAAGTCAAAATCCACGCCTATTTACTTGCAATTATGCTCACGAGCATCTCCGCAGTTTTATCTTATATTAGTTAGCTGTAATCAGATGGCAACCAATGGTAGTTTTTACTGACAATTTTTACTAGTACTTACAACTGAGGATTCTTATCACTGCACCAAGGGAGGAAAATAATAATTATATTATATATCAAAAATAGGAGATAGCTATTTAAGGAATCTCATCTAAAACCTTAAAGCGATATTTCCACTATTCTATTTCACGGTATATAATACCTTTATAACTCCCCAAACCCCCAAGGGTTGGCTTGAAAGACATTTTCAAGGAAGATGGGTTATGAAAAGGAGCCCAAAAGGCATTTTTAACGAGAAGTATTAAAGGGAAATGCAATTTTCAAGTCAAAACCCATTTAAATGCTACAAAACGAAAAGTGTTAAAATGAATTCTTAAGGGACATTTCAGTGGGTCTTTGAAGATTATAGGCCTTTTAGATGTAATGAGAAGTACTGTGAAAACAGTGTTATGACCTCGGAGAAAGCAGTAAAATGTTATTTGCTTTCGCAAAGAACCAGTTCATAGTATTTGAATTAGCTTAATGAGGAGAAGAAAGTATAAATTCAAAAGGAATTAAGTATTTTATAAGGATTTTCAGAGTTTCTCAGAGAAGAAATGAAGCTTTGAATATATTAAATGCAAATATATTATTCTAATTTCCAAGAGCTGTTTCAAGAAACCCCATGTTTAAAAGACTTTAAATCCTAAAAACGGATTTAAAAATAGTTTAAGAAATTATTGATATTATTTTTTTTAGAAATCGTTCATTTAAAAATAAAAATATTACGTAATTTGTCAGATGTGTGATTACGTCGTTATTTAACTTTACGAAAATGATTTTAATATGTTTATAACAACAAAACTGAATTGCATGAAAAGAGATATCATCTATTAAAATAGCATTTTATCTATAAGTCAGAATTGAAACAACAATTTCAAATAGTTGTTATTAAAGTAACCCTATGGTCTTTATTAATACAGCATGATTATAAGAACCATTTACTGAAACTAAATTTTCGGATAAGGTATTTTGAAGTATGCGCTTAAGAATAATATGGAAACAACTCTGTCACTTAAACAGTTACGATTAAAGTGAGAAAATTTTGAAAATTTCAAATGGCAACACTTATTTATTTGAAATGGGATACGATTCCGTACTAAAAAATATTAAATAGTGTTAGAATTGTACATGTAGCACCAAACTTCCCGAAGCTAGGCAGGGGAAAAGTAAAATATTTGGTTAGCCTTGCACCAGAGTATTAATGTTCTTTGAATTTATGTCTCACGTCACACCATTTCTTCGGCTGATATTCCAACCTGTTTAGTCTTCCATAAAACAAACAAAAAAAAATCTAGTTCAACATAAGACACAGACATGACTGACGCCGTTATGCTTGTTGAAAGAAAAAGCACTGAGAAATGCGGGCTACGTCTATTGCATGTTGCCATACCGAACAAGATGCCATTTCCAGAAAAGAACGTGGGAAAAGTATAAAGATTTATTAAATGGTAAGTTAAATGGACAAAATACCACAGAGACATAATGTTTTTACCGCAGAAACATTGGATTATGGTGAGGCCCGTGCACTGTCAAAGCTTCATGGGACTAGATTCGTAAATTTGAAAAAACTCGTTGCACACGTGGTCGACCGTGGTCGGGACAACCTTAATTCTTGTGAAAATGTTGCAGAAGTTCCTAAGATGATAAGTACAGTTCACCCCACATGTGCACGCAGTGTTCTGCCAAATTCAACTCCCTCAAGATTCTGCGCACTGTTCTAAACCTGTTTCCGTATCGGTTTCAGCGTGTTCAATGTTGGAAGCAAGAGATTATGAATCACTTCCTTATCTGGTATAATAAAAATAGCAGCTGGCCTTTACGAATTCTATGGACAGATAAGGTGCATTTCTCGTCAACTGGTAATATGAATTAAAAAAATGAGTGCATTGGTCAGTGAATAGCCCACATGATACGCTTGCAAGTCCATTACAAAACGAAAAAGTGAATGTATGGTGAAGTATAACGAGTATACTCAGCTTTAGCACTTACTTTTTTAAGAGGTTTTTTCAGGAGATCTGCAAACGTGTTCAGTAAGGAGTATTCACTATCTGTGTTTGGAATTGTTAACTTATTATACGATTCCCAAATTATACGAAACAGCAAAATGTTCTACTATCTGAAGTTGTGCGAATGAAAGATGATGTTCCTCTGCATTTAGGATTTTTAGTCAAACGTGTCTTAAGTCAACACTTTGGTGACAGAGTTATTTCCCGCCATTCCCCATTTGCATGGCCAACAAGGTCTCCAGATCTGACACCATTTTATTTTGCATTTGACAGGGATTTTGATTTGAAAAACGCCAACAGAACTGCGATTCAAGTAATTCCTATTACAATGGTTCATGTTGCAGTGCCATGACCGTGTTGAAAGTTTCAGCGTGTATGAAGGTGGTCATATAGAAAATTAGTGAAACAATACGATAAAATGTTTTATTTTATGTACTTTTCTGTAATTATTGGTTTTCCTCTCTTTTAGCCTAGCTGTAGATGGTGATTTTCATGCCTCAGTGCCGTTCGAACGCTATTTATGGTTTTTCACAATGGAGATCACATTCCGATACAAAAACTTGGCGTTTTCATTTAATATAAAATAAATTTTCCTATTATAACCGTAACTATAAGAGTGACACTTTGTTTTCCATATAAATCTTGAACACAAACCTCAATATATCTTATGACAAAGTTTCATTTACTTTCTGTGAATGGCATGATAGTTAAGGACCCATATGCCGGCATAGATTTTTTATAGCCACCCTGTATTTGAAAATATGTAGCTGCACAAATTGCTTAGATATAAAAAGCAATTTATTTACCCAACATATTTTTGAGTAAAAAACGTATATCCTAAATCAATCAGCATTGTTGTAATATTTTGCATTTGGTTAACTCCATTGTACCTTGTAATAATCGGCACAGCTTGTCCTTTTTGGAACTGGCGCCATAAAACGCAACCAACCAACCAACCCTATGAGAATCGTAATTAGCTTCCCTATCTTTTAAAAACGGGACTTTAATTGGAGCTACATAGTTTAGTTTAATTAAACTGCATAATATTGTACAGATTCAAGTAATTATCTTCCTGTAAATTATTATTTATCTTTTTTAAATTACGTTATTTGCTATATATAAAAATTACTTACAAATTACAATCAATTATTCAACTAAGTAAACATATATGTTAAAAATGAATGTTTGTAATTGTGAATAAAATATTAAAAAGTAAAATTGCTTTTTCCTAAAAAACTTGTTAAATTTTTAAAAGCTCTTAATGAGTTTTACAGTCACCAAAAAAATGTAAAAAAATGGCAAAATGGAAAAGTATACAGTTTGAATTTAACAAAATTTCATATAAGTAAACTCTAAATGAAAGTTACTTTAAATTGATAAAATAATCCCTGAATAATGAAGACGTAAAAGTGAAGTGGTAAAAAGAAGCTTAATGTTGCTCGTTTCCTTCTCATTTTTCATCATCAGATTAAGGATCTTCATTATTTTAGAAAGAGCAGCAAAGAAAACCAAAAGATGGAAGAAGAAAAAATGTCAAATCATGTATTAATCATTCACGATGGCTGCAATAAAGTATCATCTTTTTTTCATATAAAAAAGAGACTACTTACATATTAGATTACTTAAGTACTTCAATATCAGTTTATGATAAATCTGTCATTTTAAAAATATATATTGATCATATATATCAAATTTTAATGATGAGTTGTTTGAATAAATATTGTTAAACAATACTTAAGCAAATCCCATTTCTTTATTATATTTTTTCTATTTTACTAAATTTTTTTATTATTTTTTTCTGGATTTTATGAAAAATGGATTGACTACTATAAATATATCAGCAACTGTTTTATGAAATAATAATTAATGTTAGGTGAGAAGAAAATATACTGCTGAAGATCGGCGCTTAGTCACAAATCATTTTAAATTTATTAGTTGGACATTAAAATTGCTGCTGTACCATGGAGGGAATTGACTACAAATGTGGAAACTATACTAAATTAAAGTGATGCTGTGTAACGTTCCAATTATTCATTTTCAACACAATCACGTAAAATGGTCGAATATTTAATATCATATACAATGTGCTTATTTGGAAAAAAAGTACTGTACATTCCTCATTCAAGTCATTTTCTTCATATGGTTGGTTGAACTGATAATTTTTTTTTTTTAAGAAATAGAAATTCTTGCCTTCATGTTTCTGAAACTAATAGAGAAACAATTGCAGAGTTCAAAGTTTATTTTTTACCATATTGTAGTATTTACTGTTTGCATTTACCGAGATCTGGATTTAATGGCTTCAAGAAAGTCAAGAAATACCTTCTTATATCCCACCAATCTGCTGTCATTACCTGTCGAGAAGATTGATATGATAAGTACACGACTTTAGTTGGTCTCAATGCTTCATTAAGAACCTGAGTCAAAAATAATGTCGCTTGAAAACAAAGCAGTTGTATTCATTATTTTGCGATAGCTTACAGCAGCATAGCCTGTTATATCCCACTGATAAGCGTAGCATTGATGATAGGATCGTCTTCAATGATGTAATCATTGGTAAACCAGAATGTATGAATGACATGATTTCCTTTTTCTAGAGCAATCTCAATTTAATTAATAGTAGCCCAAATGTCATGTTTTATTTTACAATTTCACGGAGAATATCATTTGTTAACGTATAGCCGACATCTTCGTGCTCGCGAATTACCTAAAGCAATGGTGTGGAAGGCCTTTGACATACATATCAGTTAGCATCCGTTCATGTTGACGGTATTCTGAACAGACGTTGTTATATTTCTGTTACATTTAGAACAATCTTTCCTCGTTATTTAAAACTAACCTCACACAATTCTGCTTATAACATCATGATTATATTTTTATTTTGCAGCACCATGGATAACACACATTGCTGTGGTGCAGCTGACATCTTTGAATTAGTTCATTATTTTAAATGATGATAAGGAATACTTTTGGACACACGGTTCATTTAACACTTGCTCGAAAAAACACCTCTTTCTACAAACAACTTTACTTTTCTGTTGTTGTAAGGCTTGTTTTGTCTTTTAATTTCAAACTAGTCATTGTTATGTTAATAGAATTAAGTTGGTTTATTTTGTAACATCATGGAGAATGGTATTTTTGACATACGTTTTGATTGAATCTTGTTCATTTTGAGAGTACATTGAGCAAATGTCGATATATTTTTGTCGCATTAAAACTCGTCTTCACTGATAATTTCATATTGTACCGTTCTTTAATCCCAGCTCTGTTAATAGTACCATGAAAATAGTAGCTTTATCTTGAAGTATCATGGAGAAAATGTATTGTTAAAGGGTATTCGACATCTTTCTTTTCGCTTAATACCTGGAATTAATATACGTAACGCTTTTGTATCTTAGTTTCAGGTATACTTCTCGATTAACTCTTACCATACTTCTCAATTAACTCATACCATACTTCTCAATTGACTATTACCATACTTTTCGATTAACTCTTACTCATACTGACAGTACTTTGGATACATGAGATTATATTTCTGTTAAGTCTCGAATTTCTATATTTTTATAACCTTTTGGAAATACTAAACTTCAATATTATAATACTTGACCATTTGCTGTGAGTATCATGTGGAGCTTTTTCGATAATATAAATGTTCGACTGTTATCTTAGCCATCACATTCACGGATTTTTATCATTAGAAAACGTCTAGTCAATGCTAACTGAACCATTGTCTTGTTATCATAAGTCAGTTAATATATTCGTTAAAATGTGTTATTGCCTTGTAACCTTATTGATAGCTTATCCATATATCGTACAGTCTGACAGCATCAATTTACTTTATTAAATATTTAGGTATTAAAAGTATTGTTAGTGTCTGATGGGTTTGTTCTGGTAATTTGTTTTCCGCAACTATATATACTAGTTTCTTCTAAACTTAATCATTCATTTATTTCTAAAATAATATAATTCTTCAATAAACATAGTTTTGTTAAATTTTTACTGATACAGTATTTTATGGCTTGTAGTGTACTTGAGCCTAATTGTAGAATTCAAAAAAATTATGCCAAACGGTGATGCAATTATCTTAAATTTAGGTATCAATTTTTAAACTAAAAACCAGGAAAATAATACATTGATCATAATAAATGTCTGCTAAATAGTATTTTAACACTCAGTTTTCTATGAAGTAAACTGAGTGCTTAAATGCTCATGTATTAAATAATTTATATAAGTAATTGAATATATGGTAATTTATCAATGGATTTACAAATAATACTGCTATATAACATCCTATGTATTAAAAGTACAAGGATGTGTACTAAATAGAAAATCAATTATATCCACAATAAAATTTAAAATTATTGTATCTATATGGAAAACACAGTTGGCTTTGTAAATCATTTAAATAATATTTTATAAAATAAGTTATTAAATTTTAGCACATGAAGAATATGATAACAGGATTCTTGTAGCAATTTAAATATGCAGTGGTGAAGTTAAGAACAAAAGAAAATTTTTGAATTTTAAATTATTTTAAATCTTAAATTTACATACATTTTAAATATAATTATTTCTTATAATCTTTCATGCGACGTCTGCAACTAATAAGTATATCAATCAAGCAAATCTAAGCATAGATTGAAAATATGGTCGCAAACTCCAACAGTTAACTTTAATTTATAAATAAAATATGATCAGTTTTCATTTTACAAGAGAATGAAAATAATGACTTAAGATATTATTTACAATTATTCTAAGTTTTCTGTGTTAAATCCTTAATGTAGTTTCTTAATTCCATTTATTTATAAACACAAAAATATTTAAAATTCAGCTAACGAAATGTGTGAGTAATACTATTTTATTTATCCTGGTCTTAGGAGAAAGCTTTGAAACATATATAAAAAGTTTCTGTATTGCTAGAATCAAATGCAGTTTTTGTTTCCATAAATTTTTGAGCGAGAAAATAGCTTTTGAGTATAAAAGAATATATTTCGTAGAAAGATAAATAATTCAGAAGTAACTGGATCAGAGGAAATACAATCTGTTCTGTTACAAAACCTTATATGATACAGATCTCTAAATTTCACTTTTAAATATGTTTTTTTATCTATTTTTCTTTTGATAGAATATTTCGATACATAAATAGATCATGGTGAAGCCCTAATTTTTTCTTAAACTTACGAAGAGAAGTTCTTAGACGTATATTTGCTAAACATTTCAAAATTTAAAAGATTAGAATCATTTTTATACTCGTAAAGTAGCTGAAAATAACGAATAAACTTTAAATAAAAAAATGTTTTATATAAATTAAATGCAATTGTGCAAATAAATATCTAATATTTTTTGTTTGGTGAAAATATCAATTAATTAAATTCTTAACAGAACTTTAAAAATAATTGGAAACCATGTTTATATTTGTTAATATTCAAAACGTCCTAAACATTTTGCTAAACTACCCCTGATGCTTCTTAAGATAATCTAACAATTTTTGAATAAGAATTTTCATAAATTTTGTTAAATGAGTAATAATAAATTGATTGACATCTAAATTTTTCAAAAAATAGTTATTCCACACATTATAAACAACTTTGTTTATGTTATCCTTTGGAAGTTTTAAAATGAAACAAACTCTTTTAATTTATTAAATATAGCACTTTCGGTAGTAAAAAGTGTAAAAAACATGAGATACGTGTTAAATTTTGATATAATGTTTAGAAGATTTTTTTAAGTATGTTATAAATGTAAATAATATTCATAAATATAACTACTCAAGAAATTGAGTACATGTAATTCAATAGTAAAAGTAACCCTCTTAAATTAAACTTTCTTTCCAAATATGATAAATAGTTAATTATGAAAACAGAAACAACTGGATTTGAGAAAATTGAAACATATGATGATTTTTAATCAAGCACTGTGAAGAATTTAATATTAAGTAATCCCTACTTCAAACTCAACATTTCTGATTAAAATCAAGTTGTATTTTCATATCCATATTAAAAACATTTAGATGTCAAATTAAAGAATATAATCAAGCCATATATGCTTTTGAGCAAATGAGTTAACTAGAAAAGTTGATAGTGTTGACATTGGGACTTAAGGGAAAGCTTAAGAACCTAACGTCATTGGAGAAAAAAAAAATATTGATTTTCGTCATGACATTTGAATGATAGCGAACTGTATTCATTAATTATAAGAAAGGGAAAACTGAAGTCACCCATTTACTCATATCAATAGATGTAGTTGTTGCATTAGTATATCTCTCTGAATTTAGCCCTAATTTGGGCTCTGCCGCATAGATATAAGTGGTAGTCTTCGTAATTTAGAAGCAGGGACAAAGCATAAGATTCCCCAATGTTTGGCTTGCTACCTCCATAAGTATTATTTCACATGGAGGACACTTCGACTTCGACATACTTAACATGAATCAACCCCATCAGAAAACTAAATATACTTTTAGTTGGGTCGGGATTAAAACTCATTACTTTTCGAGAACGAGCTCGAACTGGTTTAAAAGATCTAACCAGCAGATCAAAAGCTCGTTTTCTCGATTAGAAAGCTCATACCAGCCAGCCCTCGCATCAATACATGTGTATGAATGTATTGATGCCTGCCTACATATATTCGCAGTCGTAGGGATTGAACAAGACATTTTTCATTAAAAAAGCACTATTATATTCATAGATCACAATGATTTTGCAACTATAAAAAATACCTATAATTGAAGTTAAGTATTTAATATTATGTGCATTTAAAAATATAGAGTACCAATCTCCAATTATTCAATTTTTGTTTTGACCTTCTATTTTAAACGTCACTTCCTACCATTTAGCAACTGTAAGCACAAGGTTTTTATAGTTTTAAAAATGCATAGTTAAAAGTTACATATTTAGTACTATGGTTGAAGTTTAATATTTTGGCTAATTTCATGTCATTAGTTATAAATATACTACTCTCTAAAGGCAATTTAATTAACAACTACAATAAATGAAGCATCAATAGTTTCCATTAAACAACATTTAAATCTTCAAGTTTTCATTTATAATGAAGTAATTTTTCATGCCCTTCATTAATAAAAGAATATATTTATCTTCAGACATAAATGATGATTGCAATTTCTGTAAACACGAGAATGTGACACTAATTGAAATATAATTAACGCTATCATTGCATCTTCCTTGTTAACGTTTAGCAACATATGAATTTAGTAATTAAATTTACTACCTATAATTATCATATCATTAAACATGCGGTTAATTTAGCGAAATTTAACCTAATTAAGAAAGAAAAATAAAGTAATATAACTAAGACATAAACACTGGCATAACTTATTTTGTAAAATTCCTTAATACATTTAAGTTAGAACGAAATTTTTCAAAATTATTTTTTTATCTTTTTCTATGAATGCGGAAGATTTATGGAATGTATTTTCGATTTCTTAAAAAAGAAAAAAATTAACTTACATGTAATTTATTTTAGAAAATTACATTGATTGTTTATCATTAATACAATTTCTATTTTATTAAAATCAATTTATAAAATGTGATCAATGACAAAATATTTTAATTTAAATACAGTAATAAAGTAAAAAAAAATTGCAATAAAAAATACATAAAAATAGATTCCCGATTTTTGAAAATAAAATTTTTTTACGTAAAGTTTTCGAGCATAAGTTATTAATATATGCTATGTAATGAATTATTGATTTATTGAATTATATTTCCTAAAATATTACATAAAACATAGATAAAGTTTAACAAATATTTTGTAACAATAAAGAATCAGGGAACATTTTTTTCTTACAGATTACGCATACTAGTTATGTCAAAAATATTTTTTAGCATATAGTAAAATATTTGTTAAGAAAAAGATCTAAGTGACATGTATTTCAAATAAAACTTTGAATCTTGTTTAAACACAAATGTGTGTGTTTGCTATATTGTATATGTGTAGCAATAAATATTGCATCGCATATTTATACAAATATATATACAACTTGTAATTTCACTCAATCTATCAATGCGACAGATATTATTAATGCATATATTTTCCATGTTTTACATAAATGTGTACATACAAATTTATGTGCAAACATCAAAGTAAACTAAAATCAGTGCATTCGTGTTTTACAATTATTGCATAATCCAGAACATACAAATGTTTGTATCAGATTGTAAAGAGCTTCAAATACATACTATTACAAATGTACTATTCGTGAACACCCATGTTAATAAATCAATCATGTCTATCCTGTTGAAAATGGATTCGAAATTCTGAAGTTATAAATATTTAACGTGATGAATTCCTGATGATGAGTTGTGATTTAATTTTTTTTATTAAACAAGAAATTGTAAAAGATATACAAACTGTCATTTTTAAATTAATCACTATAGTTCATATGATATTATTATTAAACTTTGAATTGGATAAACTAAACTATACTCTTTGGCACCATCGGAAGATCATGGCCTACAATGCCTATAACTGTTTCGTTGACCGAGATCTCTGAGGTGGGAGTCATGTATCACTGTTATATGTAGGCGGTGAACATAAAGAAAAATCAACTCCCAGTGTGCTTAGTTCCTATGCATGTTAGGTACTCAGTTATAACGACCCACTGAAAGGGTAAAAGGATGAGTAGACCTTGCCCAGCTTGTGAATAGAACCTCGAAACTGTTGGTAAACACTAAATGCTATCACTACGCCACTGGGCTTTTTCAAGTTAGATAAAATATACATTTTCTTGAAAAAATGAAAAAATGTGTAGTTTTTTTCTACAAAAAAATTTCTAAATTTAAAGTTTTGTCTTTATGTGTATAGCTTCGGAAATTATAGCACTACAAAATATATAGTTATTTAATCCAAAAAACAAAAATTAAGCATTGTATTGTGTAATTTTGTCTACTTTAAGTACAATTAAATTAACGTTTTAATATTATACATCTGCATTTAATATTTATATATTTAAACAGAGATAATATTATTTTAATCTTCACAAACGCACGTATAGATAATTGAAATATAGTTTGGAGCCAATTTCATAGACAAAGTTGATTCTTTTTAGCAACTTTAATGTTTTTAACCACTATAAAATAAACTTTTAGAAAGCGCATTTTTCTTTGAAGCATATCTAAATTTCAACAAATAAAATATTAATTTTAATTTCATTGCATAAATGATTATTCTAAGAAATAATTTTTAGAATTACTTTTTTTTTAGTTTGTAAGAATAATTTTCAATAGTTTTGTTTTTTAATCAATATATAATACAATAAATTTTCTTAGAATATTTAAACTTTCCATCAATCTTTCACAATTTTACAGTTATATAATAAAAATCACATAAAAATCACATCATTTTAAACTTTTAAAAATTAACAAAAATAATGATTTTTTCATGAAAATTTTAAAGTTAAAAGTATCAATTCTTCCTTTTTTGAATATTAACTAGCCAAAAGCAATTTATATTACACAAGTACAGGATTAGAAATAGTCTGCCTTAAAAACATTGCTGTGTTAAAATGAAATAGGTGACTTTAAAAATCTCAATATATAATACGTATTACGTGTCTTAAAATTACAATACATTTGACGCCTTATAATGTTTCCAACAAAATAATACAATTTATATAAAATGAATTAAGTAATTAACATAAAAATTTATTTTTCCATCTCTATTTATTTCTATGAACTATTATTTAACATGATTTTATTCTTTTTAGTTTATTTACAAGAAGCATTCTTCTTTCAATTTCTTATCTAGTTCAGATAAATGCATTAACGTTCGCAACAAAAAATCTAAAGTTAAGCGTGCAACAATAGAATAGAGAAAAAAATTCTAAAGTTAAGCATGCAACAATAGAATAGAGAAAAGTGAAGACTGCCCGCTGATGAATAATTCATCCAGATTAATCCCTTAGCTTCGATTTTCCCTTATGAATAAAGGAAACAGAATACATTGTTGAATCAAGGATTCTGGAAAACAGTCTTTAAATTAGTTTTGTAACAGTGTGTTTTAAAATGGGACTAATTTTCTAAATGAAAGAATTTTTAATTTTCCCTTTGTACCAAAGTAACACGAGAACGCTAATAGCTAAGCAAAAATAACTAATTCTTATCAGTCTCTGGAAGTTGAAAAGAGTCTCAAAGGTATTAAAATGAATAAATCCCTATCAATAACGGTAAATTCTTATCTAGAATGATAATTCAAGAAATTTGATGTTTTCTTTTAAAAAATAAATTACTTGTCTTGAATTAAGAGCGATAATTCTTAATTTCATAATGAATTTTAACGACTATTATTGTATATAGACTGAATTTTCACTTTAAATGATAATTTAAATTTGATGGGCAGTATTCCACAAATAAGAATTTAATTCTATATTAAGATCACGAGAATTGATAGAAATAAGTTACATCTTTTATTTAATTTATGGAACCAACTAAGATTTGCTAGAACTTAATTCATATGACGTTATTTGAAAATTTATTTTATGGCATTCTTCATAGCTTTACACATTATGTTTTAAGCCACAATGGCTAAAAACATTAATATATGAGCAGAATATATACATGTGAAAGTGTTTCTCTTGTGTAAATCTTTGAGATTAATACACTTAAAAATGAAATTTTAATACACATTTAAATAATTTTACGACACAAAAGTTAATAATGTGTACAATAGTTTAAATAATATATCAGGAAGTACTGTTTTTAATAATGGCATGAAGTTTAAGTTTATAGTTAAGTTAATGTACGAAATTATATTATGTTAAAATTAAAATATAAAAACTATATAAATTTGAAATTTAAAATTTAAGCATGTATAATATCTTTGTTATAATTCAAACTTATCCTATTTTTATAAGGAATTAGAAACATGCTTTAGATTTCAAATTTTATAGAAGCTAAAATATAAACTATTTTTAATGAAAGAAAGTTTAAATGATTTGAAGCAACACAATTTTCTAAGGTATGTAATATAAATAAATCATATTTTACGTTAGTTAATTACACTTATATTTTTATTCTTTAGTAAAATTTAAGAGAATAATGTTCTGAATAAAGTTAGACTCATTTAAAAAGATATTTTAGACTAAAAATATAATTGTATTTAACTAAAATAATCATAAAATTACTCAAAAGCTACATTGTGATGCGAATGTTCATTCTTAAAGAATAATATTTTATTTAAGAAAAAGAATATTTAAATTATTCAACTATTAGATTCTCAGTAGTAAAGAAAATGTGTCCATTACTTTTAAATACAATATTTTATGACAAAAAATATTATTTAATATTATTTAGAGACTCTGAGTTACATATAAAAATAATTTACGTAAAAAACTTTTGTTAGCATATTTTATTAAAATAGGAAATCTTCAAAATTTCTTAAATTCTTGACTAATAATATTTCTTTCAAATCAAATATATAATCATTGATTATATCAATTTAATTATCCTTTAATTTCATGTAAGAAATGAAAATTTATTCCTCTATAAATTAAAAAAAATGCAGGAGAATAAAATTATATAAACATAGAATCAACTATAAATTTATTAATAACATAAATTTTAAATGTCTATGGTAGTGAAATAAAAACATAACTTATGATATTAATGAGCCAATGAAAATTTTGCTGACTCCACCAAAACCTTTCTACATACAACTTTTCAAATTTTAGGTAAGCCAGAATCTTCCCATTGGAAAAAATATATATATGAAAGGGAAGTCCAAGTTTTTGCGAAACAAAAATGTGACATTGGCTTTTTAAAATCATTAACTCTAACATCTCGATTTATATTATTCTTATCGTACTTTTGCTACCGTTGTTTCATTGTTGAATAACAGTAAAAACTATAAATATATATTTATCACTAATTTTACCACTTCTACTGAGTTTACATTATCTTGAATACCACAACAATTGTGTCCGCTTATAATTATGGAATTTCGAGTAAAATACTCAAGTTTCCAAATCCAAGTTTCAAAATCAAAAGTTAATGCATTACGATAACCTTCTCGATTCGATATACCAATGTGATACTGATTTATATAAACGTACCATTTTTTTTCTTGAAGAATCAAAATATTTCTCTGGAACGAAATGTTTGTGTGTGTTTGCATGTTATATTCAAAAGTCAATATTCAAATATGCATTACCATATATACTCAAATACTGAGTATGAATTATTAACTGTCAAACCAAATATTTTTAATTTTTACTTTTTCTAAATTATTTTAAAGTACTGAAAAAATCAAAAATTTTACATTGGAATACTGAGGTAAGAATTTTTTGCACATATTCTTTAAGCAATATAAAAGATACAATGATATATTTACCTAAAATTTTAACACAATTTTAATAAAGAAACACATACACACACACACACACACACACACACACACACACAAACACAATAACATATATATATATATATATATATATATCACATATTACTGACCTAAAAATTCTTGATAGAGAATAAAGTGATTTAGTTTGAATCACAGAAGCATCATATATTCAATGTGTTTTCTTATATATAGTACACGCAATAGAAGTATACATGCAGAATAAAATGACACTTTATTTAAATTTAATTATATATATACATAATATCCATTTTCTTCTGATAAAAAGGAATAAGTTTTTATGTACTTTTGATAATTCAAATCATTGTAATTCATAACCGTTTTCCTATTTCAATTTTTCTCATTTATGTCTATATTTTTTCAACAATAGATACACACAATTAGCACAATTTATTTCAATGCTTATATTTCTAAACGCTTTAAAGCTCTAAAGTAATAACTATTTCATTCAAGTTGTTTTTATTTCTACTACTTCTTCCTTTCGAAAATACCCTCTGTTAAATTATAAGGTCTTGTTATAATACCATTTTTAAGATATTTGAATTGTATATATTTAAATACATATAATTGTGTTTGCCAGTATGAGAAACAAATATATGCATAATTTCCATATCCTAGCAGATCTGTATTGATTTATTGCATTAAATAAAGAAGCCTTATAAGAAAGACGTGGAAAATAGGAAATGTTAGGTAGCAGATGTTTTGTATCAGCAATAAATGCCTATTTGACACATTTGCGCAAGATTAATGCAGTTATTGCGCAAAATTTAATTAACTCGTATTGATGATTTGTAAACACGCAAATGCACCGCACACGAACACATTTTGCTTCATGACGAATAAATTGTCACCAAATTGATCAGGACACCTGGAGCAGATCTATGCGTGTGACTGGTTCAGCCGTACGGCCGCCCTCACACTGCTTCTGACGCTCTGCTAAAGTGTGCATGAACGGAATTAATGATTATGTAGCACCCACTGATTTCTGCTGGTCAATCAGAAATCTATTTCCCCTTAATAAGAGGCAAGAGAACTTTTCTTTTCTGACTCATCGAATATTTTGCTTTGGTTGCAGATTTTATTTATATATAGCCATACTCTCAGTTTTTATATTATTAAGCGAGTGTTGCAGTTATTTAATATACATATTTTAATATTATATAAGTCACAAAATTGACATAAAATTTATAAGACAAGAAATTGATATTAACAGCATTATTATAATAATATTAAGAAATTTATTAGAAAATCAAATGCTGTTATTCACTTCATTCTTATGTCAAAAGAGTAAATGAAAGCTCTAGGAAATTACTTAAGGCTTTGTAAATTTATGAAAACAAAACTGTTGTAATATTTGAACATTACGCATTTAAATATAGTTAAATATCCTTCTAAATGAAATATTTTTATTTTTAAAATAAAAATTTCAAATTCTGTCATTCACTGAGCACAAGTGGTATATTAAAATATTCATATTAAAAAATGAATTTCAGGTAAATAATAAATACATTACACATTAAGAAATGATTGAAATTTTATATCTTTATCTATCTATATGTCTATATCTATCCATCTCTCTATATATATACATTAATATTCATATACAGCAAATACCAATCATGAAAAATAGCTTGTCCATTCAATAGCTTGGAGCAGCAATCAGAAATTGGTAGACTTTGCTAAGAAGAGAATTTTTCGTCAGAAAGGCGAAATCCCGTATCTTTAATTAAAAGCTTCCCTTTGGTTCACCTGTGACCTCTTAAAGTTGAAGCTTTTTCTCTTTCCAATTGCTACTTCTGAGCTTGTCCTCGAGCCATGACTGTTCCTAAAGCTTAATTATCTAAATGTTTACCAAGTGCTGCGTAAATTAAATAAAACGTAGTATTTTATATATTTCAAATCAAGAGGTTCTCTATTCATATTGCATAGTTTATTATTTAGTTCATTTTAATCATGTTTCCGTTTCAACTGTATTATATTTTAAAAATCATTATAAGTACGAAGTTCACTTGTGAAGCTGTGAAAGTTTCAGATGCTCCAATTCTAATCAAAGTTTCATTTATAAAATTCATGTGTTATACTCTTCTTATGAAGAATATGTAAGTATTCACTCATATATAATTAGAGAGAGTGATTTATTAACAGAATTAATGAAATGTCTGAATGATTTTA
>JAPDSC010015042.1:0-12065 GCA_026290005.1 Latrodectus geometricus | reverse complement strand
ATATATATATATATATATATATATATATATATATATATATATATATATATATTCAAAATCACTTAAAGTACATTTGAAATTTTATTTTTACTTCAACATTAAATTTATGTAAAATATCATAAGAATTTTTACCATAAGAAATATGTGATGTAATAAATGTTTTTTTCTTTGATTTAAGAGTTTAATAAATAAATTTTATTTGAAGTTAATAATTTCTCTTTAATTAATAAAGAATATAATGCAAACATTAATTGTTATGCATATTATAAATTTTTAAATAATGAAGTATGGCAGATTTCATAAATTATATCTCTCACTGTTGCACAAAAATTGGATAATCTTAACTACATATTACTTTTTCCAAATTGTGAGTGAGTTTAATGGATAATTCCTGATTAAATTTAAAATAATTATTAGTAATTAATAATATTTAAATTTTTAATAATTACTAAAAATTTATCAATGAATATGTATGTGTTATATGATTAAAATTACATTAATTTAATTCTGAAACCTACATTTTAAATCAAAGCAATGTCATAAATCTTGTAAAACCTAGATACCACTGTTACAAAAGAAAAGTAATCTTCAGTAAATATTACTTTTTTCCATGTGGATTTGGAGTTTAATGGATAATCCCTGATTAAATTTACGGTAAGCATTAGAGCTTAATCGGAAGCGACAATGCATTCATACAATTCATCAGTCTCGGTATCAAAACACACCCCAATACGTACCAGACTGGCGATTCTCCCTGCAGCTCAACCTTGTGACAGAAAAGTGACGTGTCTTCAAACAGGGCGTCCCATTGTTGCGCACAACACCCTACTTGGCATAGTGTCCGGAATAGTAAGTTCTGACACTGTGCAGGCTCAAAAGGGACCTGTCAGTAGAGGGGACCTGCCCAACCCCTCAGCACCAGCCATGCATCACGTTATCTGGTGCAGATGTTATCATGTAGATCGAATCAATGTATGGTAGATGATTTATTCAACTGAAGAGTATCTATGCGATTATATCGGACATTATTTCAAGCGAATGAGTTTTTTCAATCCCTCAGCAGTTAATATAGGGCTTATCTTTTTTAAATTCTGTGAAAAGAAATCTTAAAGCAAAATGAGAAGCTTTTTTAATCTTTGAAATGATTTCTGATCTCTAGAAACTCTAGGTAATACTTTCACTTTACCACATGAAAAGTGAGACTAATATAATAATTCTACAAAATAAAATATTTAGTTGAGTTATTTTAAAATTATTTTCCATATTCTAGGGTTTTAACATACAATGGCATAAAATTTGAAGGAAAAATTATTTGACAAATTCTTAATTTGATAAAAAAAAAAAGAAAAAAGAAATAAGAAAAAAATTCAAAGCAAAGTAAGATTGTATTTTAAGCAAAGGAATATTTCCTATAATAAGTAAAAATATATTGTGGAGTTCCCTCACTTATTACAATTATTTTCTTCAAAACATTATTAACATCCTTCTTTTCAGCAACTCTATTTCTATGATTATTTGGTATTTCACCTTTGGAATAAAATATCCTACAGAAGTGTCTCTTCAGGTAAATTTTATTTTCTTTGTATTTATTATATTTACATGAATTATGATCTTTGTTTATTTATTGAACTTTAAATACTAATAAGCTTACAGAACACAAACACAATATTGACAAAATAACGCTTATGATATTATAAGAAATATTAAATGCAGCTGTAAGGTTGAAAAAATTAAAATTGAATAAACTAAAAATTATTTATTGAGAGTTAAATAAATCTTCTGTCAAACAAAAATTTCAGAACGGATTAAAATATCATTAATAATTATATATTAAATCACCAGGAAAAATAAAATGATTGCATTTAAATATCTACAAGAAAAAAGAAATTTATCCAAATTTTAAGTTAGAAAAAGCAAATGTAATATTTGGAGTTCATGCTTATCTGCTGAACTAAAGCACCCAAGCAGAGTATGAAATTTTATCGCAAGGAGAAAAAATAATTATTTTATAAAATAGATTTCAATTTTCATATACTGTTACTTTCACCAAGACTTAAATTTTCTCAAAATAATTATTCCTTTGAATATTTGTTATTCTAAGAAGCATACTTTTCTTTGAAGTAAAAATATTGGATTTTTTTAACCCCATTCCTAATTAAATAGTTTTTCCTAAATTTGAAAGTTTTATCATTAAATTTATTAAAAGCCATTATAAAAATAGTCCTGACGTTTGCAAACTACATATTCTAGAACAGACAGAAATTCTTCTAGTTTCGATAGAATGTGCATTTGGTTTGCTTTGTTTATTGCTCAAAAGTCATATTCTATACACAAGAGACAATAAGTCCAAGACCTATGGCTTAAAGTGGATTCTGAACCGTAACAAACATCCAAGCAACGAACTAACGAACTGTTGATCAAACCTACGAACTGTTGAACAGAAGACAATATCGGTCAGAATTCATATAAAAATCGCACAGGGCATTTGGTGAACAACATAAAGCAGCAGAAAATTTGAAAGAAATATAGAACTAATTTATAAATTTATGTGAAAGGTTGTCAAAAACATGCGAAAATAATTACGTAATTAATAAATATTTCTCGAAAAAATTAAAAATATTTTCTGTTGACACCTAATTATTTGGAAAAAAATTCATTTAGCTAATCCCTTACAAAAGCCCTAAAAATATTGTAATTTTAACGAATATAAATTGAGTCACATAAATTTTAAATAATTCTAATGTACAACAATTTCACGATACATATTTATCTAAAAAATATCTATTTATCAAGCAATGTATGAAATTTACTTTTATTTACAGCACTATTCCAAGAGGTGAATTTTATTCTAAATGATATGTACAAGGAAGTGCACTATAACCTAGAAATTAAATACTGGATTTTGAGGCTTTAATTCTAAAAATAATTTAATTCTTAGGCTTTAATTCTAAATAAAGTTACTTCATTAACTATAATTAAACAATTAAATACATTTTTTTAATAACAGCAATAAAGTCCTACAAAAATTTTACATTTAATTCTCAGCTGTTTTTTTTTTTTTTTTTATGCAATGTGACGACAATAGAATGAACTAATAATTTCAAAACACTCTGAAGGCGCGCACACACACATGCATGCACATGTATATTAATTCAACAAGAAACAAAAAATGAAATTCACAATATTTTACAGCATGATTTTCGTAATTTCCTCTTTCTAGGACATATGACTTTTCAAAAGATATAAACACAAAATCAAAGTACAATTTCACTTTTACCTCCAAAATTACAGAAATCTAGTTTATAAGAAAAATAACGTCCGTTCTCAGTTTCGCGCATTTGTTTTCATTAGAACCCATCATTATATCTATGACTTTTTCAGTTCCATAGATTTGTCGTGACAGGCCAATCCTTTTATACATAATAAATAAATAGAAAACAGACCATCTATCTACAAAATGTGGTTAGTGTGGTTCAAATATCTCTTGTAATGGTAAGTTTTCCTCGTTGAAAAAGTGCACATATTTGTGTAAAATTGCCTTTGCTACATCCTTGTTTTTCCTTAAATCTATTTTATTTATGTTACCAATTAAGAAAGCTCCACTAACAGCTTATGGTCCATTATTGTTACCAATTCTTTCTTTCTTTCTTTACATGCTTCTTTTCTTTCTTTATTTTATTACTTCCTCCTTGCTCACGGATTTCGCAGTTAACTTAAAGGACGAGTTTCCCAATGTTTCACTCAATTCTTATATACAAAATCAACACTCCTCTTAAGTGAGAAATTTTTTTTTCTAGGTAAAAGTATTTACTTAATTTCATAACATTTCAAGGTAAATACATAGTAAAATATAATTATTTTGATTTTTTTATTTTTTAAAAATTGTTTTTACAGAATTTTAGTGTATCCTTAATTTTGAATAGAAAGGAATCATAAAATACATTACCTTTGAAATAAGATTATGTAATATAAATGTAGTAGGTAAGATTTTTTCTAATTGTTCTTTTTTAATAATAAAGTACAAAATTTATTTATAGTTTTTTTTCTTTTTAATTCTGACCCAGCAATTGTATGGAAAAAGCATAAATACATATATTATTACTCTATTAGTGAAGTATAATTCATTTCCATAATATTAAAATTTTTTAAATTCTTAATGATTTTTCGATATGAAATTAATTTAGTTATTGAAAATTCTAATCATACACGCATTCTTTATTAATAATTTTACTTCACAATTTCAGCGAAATGACTTAAATAAGATTCAACAAGTTAAATTATAAATATAGATGGGAAAGAAATTTAAGTATATCTATTATAAAATTTTATACATTATTGATCACTAAAATGTAACTGTTTCTCGAAAATATATATTTGTGAACTATATTATCATGGTATTTCCTGATTTTTGTTTTCTTCTTGTAGAAAATTTAAGTAGTCTTAATCATGAAATTCTTTAATTTTGAAATAAGAATATCTTCAGTTTAAGAGCTGTTAAACTGATTTGAATATATAACACTATTAATCCTAAAAAATCAAAAATTTGGAAATAATTAAGTAAAAATTTTTAAGTGGGGCTTGCGATGAGATTATTATATTTTAAAAAGTATAATTGCTAAGTATCTATTTAATGAATAAAATTATTATTAAAGATAAAAATACAATCATTAGTAAATATATTATTAAATCATAGTTTATATTAGTAGTTTTTCTGTAATGTTTTTTTTGTGCTTCTGGTCATTACAATAAGTGCTTCAACTAGTAATATATGTTAAATGAAATTAAAATCTAAAAAATTGTTTAAAATATCGAATTTTTGGCATTTGTAGTGAAAGGCATATGTAGAGAGATTTAATAGTCGTTTTATATGAAGTATGCATTCAATCCATATATACAGACACAGAAATAAAGAGTACTTTTACTGAAAGTCTTCTTTAAGGAAAAAAAGAAAATATATTAAACTGTGTATTTATAAAAATGATGATTAATTAATAGTTCATAATTTTACATAACTTTGCTTTTATATGAATGAATACACAGTATATTTAATTAATTAGTTCGAAAATCTGTTTCATATCAAAATTTCTCTTTTCTAATGCGAAAAATGTTAGGCTAGAAAATATAATTACCTGTATTTTATATCATCATTGAATTTTTTTCCTAGTTATGATTAATGAACTTAGAATAATCAATTTTCTATTTTTCTTCGTTATTATTCATATAAAAATACTTAATATAGTAAAATTAGTAAAAGTTATTTTTTAAATAAAAAATATAACACAATTGAAATTTTCAGTTCGATGCTTTTTAAATTTATTAAATAGTGCCTACTTAAAATTTTGATGATTCAATTGAAATTGAATTTTAGAAAAAATATTTTGAATAAAATGTTCAGAAAAATTAAGAATACATACGTTTATTTTCATTTTCCTACTTAGTAGACAAAAATATAGGTTACGATATACCATTTCTTAAAAACTAAAATAATTGTCATTAAAAATTTTTTTTTTAAATCTCTTTTTAAAATCTTTTTTTAAACATTTAGCTTTATAAAAAATTTACATACGTGAGAAGAAAATATTTCCATAATTATTAGTGATTTTGTTTATATTTTATTTTATGGCAAATCACTATACATCATGTAAATGTTTACATTACAAATGATAATTGGATATAAACAAAAAAATATCATTATGAATGTTTAACCCAAACAGTAATTTTATTATTTATGTAAAATCACAGATCTTCATTGAACAAAGGAAATCATTGACACATTTTCAGTTTTTCAATTATTAGGCATTGTTATGAGAAAACAATCTTAATTGAATAGAATGCTTAGGTTCTTCTGTTGAATTTATTCTAAAGTGGCAGGAACAATTTCACAGCAATTTTGTTCTACAACAATTACGTAATTACCACCATCGAAGTCGGAGTGAGGTCTAGGGGTCAGAGAGGAACACATCTTTGGCTATCATAATGTCCGTGCGACCGGAAGACTTAAGAGAGGGTTTTGGAGACAATTTGGCGTAGTTGTCATAAATGACGCCGGAAAACTGTGATAGGGGTAAAATTCATGTTCCACGAAATGCGGCTTTTCGTAATTATAATGATGCTTTAAATAAGGCAATGATTTATTAAGAAATCATTGCCCTATTTAAAGTTAGCCATCAGCAAAAGAATGAAATTTAACAAAGCTTTATTTTTCTGTAACAATGCAATAAAATTCCACTACATAAGTTTACAATATTCAAGAGATTTTTAATTTTAAAATGTTGTTTGAGTTTGAGTATATTAATTTAATATTGAAATATTAAAGCCCAAATGAGTTATTGAGTTTAGGGAATATTTTAATTTTTGTTTAATAACTTTAATCTTTGCCATATCTCATTTCTTTCTTTAGTTTTTTCACTATTTAAAAAAATTCAGGAGTGAAAAACTATTAATATATGTTCTAAGCATTTTTCTTAAAATAATTCTTTGAATGCATTAAATTTTATGAAAATAAATTTCATGATATTGTTTAATAAATAAAAGAATAATGTTTATATTTGATTAAATTAATTAGTTCATAAAATATGTAGAAAACTGTCATAAAATGCTACAAACTTGATCTTCAATTCGTTTAATGTATTTTTGTAGTAAAATCAGCTTTATTTTCCTTATGGCTCTGTTGCCTTAGAAAGAAAGTACAATTACCATTTTCTAATGATATATTACAATTTTCTAATATGAATGACTAAAATTACTTCAAAGCTCATAATATGAATTACTTTCAAGTGGTACGAAAAATTTATGTTTAAGTTAAACTGTTGAACATCCAATTTCATAAAATTTCCTATTATTTATGAATTAATTTAGTTAATTATTGTTAAATTAATATATTGATTTTATTTTACTAAATGAAGACATGATGACCTAATCATTTATTCCTTTGAATCTGATTAAAATTTATATTTAAGATTTAAATAAGACAGAATATTTAAAAAAAAATGATATAATAATTCTTAAAAAAAAAATAAATAAACTGTATTCTCTAACTGATTACCGGATTTTTATGAGTATTTTTTTAACATTTACTGACTTTAAATACACATGCATTTAAGATCACATATAGAATTTAATAATATGATATAAAATTGATCATATCAGGAAAAGACAATATTTTTAACACCTATAATTTGTCAAAGTTTTGATTAAGTAAGAAAATGGTTAATTTTACATTAAGTGAAATACAGATTACTTTTTTCATATTAACAATTTCTTAATAGTAATTAAAAGAGTGAATTAACAGATTAATTCTTAACAGATTATTGCATCCGAATTTTCAAATCATGCCTATGTAATAAAATGCTTAGTTAGATTACGTGCAATATCTCATTTTTATAGGATATTAACTGGAAAGTGAAATAAAGATCTGCATTGAAATGAAATGCTTATATAAACCATGAAAATAGGAAAACGTATTACTAGCAGAAAATTTATTTCGAATTGATACTATTGCTAATGAAAAGGAAATAATTTCACTTTGTAATATTAGATATTAATGAAGAAATTATTTCCTGTCATTAAATCATGGAATACATACATTTGTTAACTTGTGAATACGGCTATTTAAACAATTTTTAATTTGGTGGGTAATCAAGATAGATAAATATTATATTGAATGTATTTCCTCAGTCAACACGTATTAGCACTTTATAATTTTTTTTTTTTTTGCTAAAATGTATATTGAAAGTATTTTGTTAATAATCAGGCAAGACTTTTGAATATTTGGAATCTAAAAGCTTTTGATGAATGTAATATTGAATAATATTTAATGCTATTCAACCTTGCATTCATGTATGGTATAAATTATGTGTATAATACAGATATTATATATTTTAGAGCTTGAAATTTAAAATTACAAAAGCATAATAATTTTGATTTTTAAGCTTTTACTTTGTGATGAATGAAGATTTAAATTTTGTAATACAAGTTTATAATTTCATTTAAAAATTCAAATTTTGAAAAGTAAGAAACAAGAGTATAATTTATGGGAAAAACCTACAATGTTATTTAATGAATTTACCTAGATAACAGCAAATAAAACTTTGAATGAAATTAATATATTATAGTTTTTATTAATATCATTACAACGAGTTTAAATGAATTTAAATATAATCATCGGATGTATTAACAGGAAATCAACGATCATCACTTAATGAATTAATATATTTTAATTTTGAAAATTCCGAAAATGTATATAATCATTTGCATGAAAATAGTTTTCATTTCTTAGACACTCTTATCATGTATGTGAAAAATTTTATGAAATTATTGTATGCGTAATGATTAAAGAAATTTGGATTCATAATTATTATTTTCATGACCTAGAAAGATTACAAAGGCTGTTTTAAAATATGACATTTTATTTATTTTCGTTTATCATCATATTTGTAACATTATAATACACTGGGATTCACATTACTAAAACATTAAATTATACATCATTTAATGAATCAGTTGTTTTTAATTCAAAATGAATAAAAAATTGAGAAATATATGCAATGTTAAGATTTATGTAATTGAAAATTTTAATTTTAGAGATGATTTGAAAACGTGCAATTATTCCTTCGCGGTAAAATAGAATAGCTTAGGAACCAAATTAATCCTGGTGATAAATATATTTTTTATTATAATTGAGTCTATTGTGTTAAATATTATAAAAATAGAGTTTTGCAAGATGTATTTAAATATTAAATGAAATTTTGAGTAATTTATTTCCAGTGTCAATCAAGCTATTGACATTTTAAGCAAATATTTTGTTAAATTATTACAGAAACCATAAGACAGTGCTTGAAACATTAAAAAATGTAAGTTTCTCGGTAAATTGTGGCTTTAATTTGATGTAAAAATAATAATACACTTTTTTTTCTATATGTTGTTATCTATATAACAAATATTTTCAAGTAAAGTAAATAAAAACATTTAATACAACAGATAAAATATCAATCGTTTAATATTTTGTTGAAAAAGTTACATAATCGAAAAATATGTCTATTCTTAATAAACAATGCAGCATATTTATTTCAAAATGTCTTAGGAAATATTTATTCACTTCCAAAAACAAAATATTCTTAATCTTGCAATAATAAGGATACAAAATGAAATGCGCAATAAAGTAAAGACATATAAGTATTACATCACTTAATGGTTTGAATTAAATAACATTCTAATAAAACAACTAAAATATTACTTTCTCTGGACTTGAATTCCCAAGCGATTTTATTTCACAATGAGGAAATTATCAAAGGCAAAATCTAATTAATAGTTTCATTTAATTCATTAAAATATCCATTGGTATACAAAAACAAATTCTTTATTTATGAACATTTAGAATTTGGTTGCAAATGACTAGAATAATCAATGAAGAAATTATCATTTAATATAAAGAATTTTTTATTAATATAACATAATGATTGAAACATATTTTGCCAAATTTGGGTAAGTTATTATATATTATGTGATGTTTGCCATAAATTATCATCTGAATGAAATACTGAATACGTTTAAAAATGTCAACAAAAGTGCTGAAATGAAATTTTATAAATGCAATCACCTTATATTTTTTAAAACATGGCCAAATACATGGTAGATAATCTAATTTGAAGACATAACCTGAGCCTTATTGAAAGATTTAGTTCATAAATTACTTGTTAACAATAGCACAATACCCAGAATCATAAAGTAGTTTTTGAATAATATTAATCAAAAGATTATAGTTCTGCAAAGGTATATATAATTTTCATTAATGCCCAGGAAAATCTGACACTTCTAAACATTAAATCAAAGGACTTTTAACCCAATTTGTCTTTTAGGATTTTTTTATTATTTTCTTCATTGGAATGGTGATTGGTTATGATGTTATTAATATCTTCATTGAAATGGAATGATATATCGATAAGCATTAGTTATTTTTATCTTATATATACATTTTCAATGTATGTGAAACAGGAAACAAATCGCTGATATCGAGTTAAACAGGCTGTAAAAGAAGAAAAATTCGTAAGTAAAGAGATGACTTAATCATTTAAAATATCGATAGGAAGATATAAACATTGTCTTGGCAAATATTTTGCTCAAAATAGATAACAGTTTAAGTGGATGATAACAGAAAATCATTACCAATAGGATAATATGGAACGAAAATTTAAACACCACAAAAAATATTATACATTTGAAACCTCAGATTAAGATGGAAATTGTAATTTCATTTAAATGCAAAAATAAATCTGGGGAAAACGAACAATTGTTGTTATTATCTTATGCTTATTTAATCTTATTTAACTTTATTTATCAAATCATTGCAGGATCATTAATGCTGAAAAAAGTTCATTTAGTGAGAACACGGTTGTTCACAAATAAATGTTTGTTTTAAGATTTTAACTAAATCAGAAATATTTTATAGATGTAAACATAATTTTAAATAAACTAATGAAAAGGATCATGTTGTATACCTAACCTTTAATTTTCCATTTAAATGATGTATATAATACTAAAAACTAATCTGTTTCAGAACAAATATGGCAGAACTAATGGCTAAATATTTAACGAGAAAAGTGTTTGAAGAAAACAACATTTATTATCATTGAAAAACTTTTATTTCTCTAACATATATATGCTTAAATTTATTGGTATTTTAAACATTGACGAAATTAAAAATCTTAAATAAACTTTAAAAGTATATATGTGTATATAACACATAGTGCTTCATTATATTTATAAACATCCATAATTATAGAAAATTGAGGTTAATTTTAAATTTCAGTTTTTAGGACAGTATAACCAAATATTTGTTTGCTGTTAAACCAGAAAGTAAACTGAAAGATTTTCCTGGAATGGAGACTTCCCAGCGTCACTCGAGACTATTTTTAGGCACCTTTCCTAATTACCTGAAATAACTAACGCCAGCTCCAAGGATTTAATTGTAAAATCAATTTTCCCGAGAGGAAACCTGTGATACCATCTGAGTCACTTGAGATTAAATTAATTACATAACAAAAAGTCCAAAAAAATAAGTGGTTCGAAATTAGTCAGTGTAATACTAGAAAGAAAGAAAAATCGAAGCGACAAAAGTCAAGAAAGTTTTTTGGCACTTGCCCACATGACCTGGAGAAAAGGAAAGTATGGTTTTTCCTATATAATTACTGGCAATCATAAATCACCGAACGGTAGTATCAACGCTGGTTCTAACACACGTTCAATGGATTGAATGTGCATGTGAATAATTAGAGATGCCCTTAACCATCAATTACCAATGAGATGCTTATTCTTCGGAGTTATTTGTCTAGGGAAATGCAGAGCGGTTCTAGTTTTTTCCTTCCATAAAACCATTATTTTTTTCATGTTTTTCTTTTTCCAGTTGATAACTTGGATATTTTCCAAGCTATTTCTGTTTTTCTTTTTTTTTTTACTATCATTTCAAATGTGAACGTCAATATCGCTCAGAAACTTATATCAAGTGTTTTCCGCTTGTTTTGATTTTTTCTCTTTTGCGTAATTGTAACATGCATAATGATATCTTTCTCCTTTTTAATGTTGTACACTTGAATCAGAAAACGAATAATGAAAGCTTTGTTCTTAAAAAACATCATTGATGACGAATGTTATTCTCAATTACTGATAACAGAGAATTGGCAAGAGAATAAATAACTAGTTCGGGTGTTTTTAGAAACAAAATAATCATGGCAAGTATTTCTGTTGTTAGAGATGCTTATAATATGGTTAAGAAGTGCTTTGTATAATTCTGAAGCATAAGTCATAACCAATATTAATAATAAAGCTCAAAAAATGCATATAATTGTTTTAATAATTTGAGTAACTCCTTCAAGTTAATGTTATAAATGATAACTGAAATTGGTTAAGAATTATTTCTTTAAATATTTATGATAATACACACATAGTTTTGCAACAAACGTATACTGTACTGAGCAGTTAAATGCTTGTAAGATTTTAGTAACATTTTAAAATTTATAATCTAATTTTATTTTTTTTAATATTTCTTATGTTTTATTTATTTTTACTGA
>JAPDSC010015039.1:0-34866 GCA_026290005.1 Latrodectus geometricus | reverse complement strand
AATTAATGAGCATGCGCGAAAAAGCGCAAATTATTTCCTCCGGAGGTTGCCATAAAGAGCTCATTAGATATAAAAACGTCCGGTTTACCACGCTTGGTGCATTTTTCGCCAAGTTGGCAGAGTAGGGGACCTAAAGCGCAGATTAACGATATATATATATATCACCTGTATCAACTTCTTCGATATTTCAAAAATTTGCAAATTGGTTCAATTAAGAATATAAAGTTTCTCTTGTAAGCTAAAATTTAAAAGTACGAAATGTTTTCCAAGTAATTGATACAATTTAATTTCCTTTTATGAGAATTGTATTAAAATTTTAATAGCTTTAAAATTACATATATTACGATCATTTTTTTTTCATACATACATCAAATTTCTTCTAAGAATTTGAAATTGCAGCTTTTACATAAATTCTAAAAGAAACTTCATAACAAAAAACATTTCTTAAAAATTATTTTTGTGCAAAAAAAAAAGTTAGTTAGCGCAGTATGAATAAATTAATGTTGTAAATTTGAAACGCTATGTGGGTCATTTTGGCAATCGGGCTTTATTAAAACAATCACTGTAAGTAAAGAAAGACATGAACATTCACCTGACGATTCGATTGAGGTTGAATTTGCTAATCTCACCTATGAACTTCGACAAAGAAATTGACTTAGGCCCGAAATTCAATTAGGCTTTTTGAATGTGGATTCAGATGTAATTTGTAGTATGGAATGATTATAAATGACTGACAACGCAATGATATTACGGGATACAATGATATTACAACAGGAAAATGATATTACGGGACAAATCAGATGCAACAGATATTGCCTGCAACAAATGCAGATGAATAGCTAATAAGGCTCAGATTTACTGCACGGTCGCTCTTGGCGCGATTTTCCAAAATTGGTGATAAATAATATTTTCTGGCAACCCAACCAATTCTGACCAGTCACAGATAAGGGATTCCGACTAATGAAAAACGGGGGATTCAGACAAAATGGGAATCGACCAATGAAAAATGGAATATTCTGTTTATTTTCAGACCTCGCTTGTTCAAATTGGCGAAGTTGGCGAGATGTTTGGTAATTTTTTGAAAAAGTTGCCAAGAGCGACCGTACAGTAAATTTTTACCGCTAATAAGACTGTGGTATTTTTTTATAAAAGCAACAGTAAAGTGCTTCCCAACAAAGAAAACGAAAAAAAGTGTTTTTTAACAATACATTTTTGAAATGGATAAAATAAATAAATGTGATTAGTTTCCCAGATCTTTCAACAATAAACATCAATAAAATTAAAGTAAGAATTATTTTTAAGTATTAACTTTATTTCGCACGTATTTCTTAGGTAATGCATATTAAATCATTTTTTCTTATAGTAACTTTATATAAAGAGAGAAGTTTGATTAAAAAAAAAAAAAATTCAAGATCTAATACCTGTTTTCCAAACTGTTTTATGACCTTTCAATTTTGAAAACTATTTACTGCTTCCTACGAGTTCGTAAAAACGAGTGTCTACTGTACTTATAAGAAATAATGTTACACCTTTAGCAAAAAAAACTTTGCTATCCAGTAATATCGAAACAAGATTTTTTTTTTTCCTAATTAATTTTATATATTATTCAACCAACGTTATCAATCAGATTGTAAATGAATTTAATCTTTTGTCAAGAAATATGTTATTAAATTTTGTCTTTACGCATTATAATTTTGTCTATTTCTAAGAAACATTTTTGATTTCGGAGTAGAAAGAATTCTTTTCAATGACCACATTTTATGGGAATAGACAGCGGTCGTTCGCGATGTTTCACTATAGTCTTTGTTAAATTAATTAACCATTTCTTAAACAAAGTACAGGTGAATTTCTTTCTTCATTCTTTTAATAATTATTTACACAACAATAGTGCACATTTTTACCATTCTGCTATTTGTTTTAGATAAAGCTCGTGTAAAATAGGTTAAACATTAAATCCTAACTATTGTTAATTCCTAATCACTCTACTCTTGTTACACCTTGCCCTCCATCCATAGCCGGGAAATATAAGCCTAACGTTGCATGAGTCCAATCCATTAATGCTATCCATTACGAAAGACAATGAAAGTTTACTCGAAAGTATTTATTAAAGAATTAAGGGCAAAAACTAAACGCATGTACCTCGATATCAAACTTTTGAAAGTTAGATATTTTTTTCATTCCGCTTGTCGTGATTTGAAGTAATTAGATTTGATGGTCTTCTGCCCAGAGTTAGAAGTGAGTATACATTACGACAAAATGTCATATTTTCCTCAGCGGAGCTATTGTAAAAACAGTTATAAACACGATTTACCTGTATTTCCTGTCACGATCTCGTCGAAAAATATTTTATTTCCTATTGTTCTAAATATATCATTTTTTTATTAATAAAAGCACACGTGGATTGAATTTCTTGTCAAAAATAAGCAGCCATCAGTGGTTAGGTACTTTCGATTGACATGGGGTCTATTACAGAGATGTGTTAGTAGAGTGATGAGATTAATTTTTTGTGTAAGATTACTCGACTCTACACCACAATTTGAGGGGGGGGGGATGTAGAAATTAAATAAGTGTAAAAAATGTAATTTTTTTAATTTCGCTCAAAGTACTCATTTATAGATATTTTAAAATTGCTAGGAAATTAGATGCTAATAATAAAAAAACGTTGTCAAATGTTAAAATAACTTTACATTCAAACAATCTGCTAAAAAATAAAAAATGAATAATTTAAACTATATCGATTAAATACTCTACAACAAGTACAAAATTATTTATAATTTTATTATTATATACAATGTTTAATCTTACACATCTTTGTAAAGACACTGTTTTACAAAAGGAAATAGATAAAGATATCTATTTTATAAATACTATGTAAAATTTTATAAATAAATGTTATATAATGCAGGATATTACAATGTATCTTATCAGGGAAAGTTAACAAAGAAATTTTATTATGGCATTTAACTCTCACGAAATTAAATATAAATACATTTAGATTTAACAACACAGCTGGAAATATATAAAATAACTAAATCTGGAAGAATGTTGATAGATATATAATATATCATCGATAACTCATTCAAATATCATGAATTATTAATAAGGAAGAATGATTTGAATTTATTTGCAAAAATAATACATTCCCACGCATAATATCTATCTGCTTTTCATAGTTTATTTTAAGACTGAACTTCTGAATAATTTCGCCATTTTTTAGATTAAAGCCGCTATTTTTAACTCACGGTTTCTAAGGTAAGAAATCATCAGTTCCATACCATATAAAACATAAAATTTACATTTCTATACATTTTGCTTGATTTCAATAAAGTGACAAGTGCAATTAAATATTATATAAATGCATATTGTTAATAATTATTTATAATTATTAATAATTTTTAAATTAAAGCCGCTATTTTTTAACTCACGGTTTCTAAGGTAAGAAATCATCAGTTCCATACCATATAAGACATAAAATTTACATTTCTGTACATTTCGATGGATTACAATCAATTGACAAGTGTGATTAAATATTATATAAATTCATGTTAATAATTATTTATTCTTGGAAATTAGTAGGTAAAAGTAAAAACGATTATATACTACGAATATATTTTTTATATTCTCATAAATTAGAAGATTAAAAGAGATTATATACTAATGTCCAACAAAATTTTAACCAAATTAATTCGAGGATCCTCAAGTATTATTAAAAGCAAATTTTGCATCAATTATAAATTTTGACGAGATCTAATTATTTGGTTTTCATTGTGAATATTTATAAGTTTTTTTTTATATTCATGTAAAATTGGATTTTGAATAATCAATCATAAGTAAAAGTCAAAAACAAAATGCTAAAAATACACTAGACATATGAGACAAAATGTTAAGAATTTTTATTAATTTGAAACTTATTTGTTTTAACAGGAAAAAGAATCTGCTATCATAAGGAGAAACTGCTAACATCAAATAAAAACAATTAGCTTAAAAATTTTTTTTTACCCATTTTGAACTAAACAAGGAATATCTTTAAACGCATTTTATTTCTTATAAAACAAAATTCTTATGAATTTTATTTTATAAGAAATAAAATAATATATTCCTAAAGGCAAAGATTACTTTAAGTACGTATAATCATTTATTAGGCTCATCCAAAAAAATGAAAAACATTTAGTTTTAAGAAAAAACACCATATTTGGAGAGAAAATAATTCTGTTGGATAATTGAAGTTTCCATCATTTCTCTTGTAAAATTTATTATCACTTGTAAAATTTAAACATTTGTATTATGTGCTCCAAGCTTTAGAGCTCTTAAGTTCTTCTCATTTGCCACCAGTTCATTAAGTTGGATTATCACTAGATTTTATGTGAAAAGGCATAATCTTAAGTTAAAGCAAATCATACGACTTTAAGAAAATTACTGCGAGCCATACAAAAAGATGACTATGTATGTTTTTTGGCGGAAGTGAGCGTTTCAATAATTTCTTCCAATTCGCACATTCCTAGCGCAATCGCAAGGAAAGTTTAAGAATGTCCGGTCTTAGCTTCAATAATTTTCATTTTTTAACTTAGATGAAAGAGTTTCTAAGTAATAAGTACATTGGAATTGATCAAGAGCTGAAGAACCTACTTAGCTTAATGAACTGGTGGTGAAAGAGTATAACATTATAATTTTGAAATTCTTGATTAGATACGATAAATCTCTAAATGTAAAAGGTGTTTATATAGAGAGTTAAAGAAAAATTTAAATATGTAACAGAATTGTTTTTCTCAAATTATATTACATTCATTTTTTTTTAAATTATCTACCTGGATGATCTTCATAAAAAAAAATTTGGAATAAGAAATTTTCCTATTAGTTGATCATTAAAACTGGAGCTAAATTCAATCAACTAAATTTTAATTGAATGCATCCACTGAAAAAATTTTTTATTAAAATACATTTACAGGAAATAATCAAAGTTCAGTGATTTTCATTTATTCCTCTACAAGTTGGTTTTCATTTATATTGCTAGGTTTTTTCCGATGGTATATAGCTGTTAGTGAATATTTTCAAAGGATATCATAATTTTCTAAACTATCTCTAATACTCTATTGGATATCTCTGCTGTAAGATTCAAATACAAATAGCAATCGCGTTGTTTTATCTTAGAAATTTCAGAAAAAATAAGGTATATAAATTATGAATAGTTCCAGTATTATTCAAGATATTAATCAAAATGATTATCATTGTCACTATATTTGATATTTGTATACAACTCATTTTCGGAAGTACAAGTATCTAAATCATAAATCTTCGCAATGCTGGACTCTCATTTTGGTATCCTATCCATTACCCATTTGTTGCTTTCCGGAAATCTCGAGAACTTTAAACACGCTTATGAAAAATATATAAGTTATTAGCTCAAATAAGATTATTATAAGTGAAGCAATTAGAGCCTACTTCATTGGCCAGCATTCTCTTAAAATCTTAACTGTCTTAATTTCTAGATATGAGACAATTTTTTATTTAAGTTTACTTGTATCCTCAATATATTTTGGATATAGATTTTACCACATGGTTTAAAATTTCTGATCGAATTCCTTAGCTAAATATTTTCTGAAATAGTTAGTAGCAATTAGTTTCACATTATCCATTAAAGGTTCATCTCTGAATTTGATGGATCACATATTGAATACACTTGTTAAATGAACAATATTTTTATGAAATCTACCTTAAAAAGTGTCTCATTGGTAAGAAATGGTCTATCATGTTCATTAATTAAACATGATTATGTTCCCCTTGGTAATGAAAGAGCTGATGAACTTGCAAAACAGGGATCCTCTTTCAATCCAATAGGAATGAAACCCATTTGTGGGATCAACATGAAGACTACAAGGAAGGCCATTCAAAAATGGGAAAAACAGGAGATGAACAAAGTTTGGCGTGACTCTCTTGGACAGAAACATTCAAAAAGTATGATTTTCAACTCATCTGAGAAAATTGCATCTGAAATTCTTAGATTCCCAAGATTGAAGACTCAAGCAATTGTAGGCTTCATTACTGGGCACTATCATTTCAGGAAACACCTTCATACAATGGGACTTTTTAAACAGGAACCAATTTGTAGGAAATGCCACGCAGGGGTAGAATCAGCTCATCATATCCTATATGAGTGTGATGCTCTTGCCCTTACAAGATTCACTACTCTAGGTAATCCATATCCTAAAGAGTTACACCTAAACTCCATTGGGGGCCTATCAGACTTTATAAACAAAGTAGGTGACCCAAGACAATGGAACTAGGAAAAAATTGGGCTTGGAGCATGGTACAAAATGCAACAATGCAGAGGTGCCACATATCTGACAAGCTCAAGAAGAAGAAGAAGATGTTCCCCTTAAATTACCTAAATTAGTTGCCTAAAAAAGTAATTTTTTGAAGAAAAAGATTTTCTTCATTCGTAAATACATTATCATGATTTTATCTAGTGCAATATATTGCTTTTGGTTGGCTAGTTAATGCAGTTTATGCCCTCCAGGATAAAATCTAAAATAATAATAATAAGTTTATATTTCACCAAAAGTAAAATTTACTTTTTGATATGTTTAATTATAAGCCTTTCTCACGCTAATCCCGAAGAAAATATATTTGCTCAATGATAGTTAAATTTAAAGGGAAGTATGAAATGCATTATGACATTGCAATATTAATTAAAAAATAGAAGTAGATAAGGGCCATGGTGTTTAAACAAGAAAAAGAATTGAATTCTTCAGCCATTGGAAAATAAAGCTTTTATAAAAAACAAAATAAGAAAATTACAAAAAGCTTAATTAGAAGAATTCATGACTAAATAACATGTCTTAGTAAATATATATGCTCAGTATACAAACAATTACATCAAATAAGGACTCATGAGCTTTTATTTCATTCAAAGCTTTATTATAGCAAAGGTATATTCAGGTGAATAAAAAAAAATGATCTTATTACTTTACTACATGGCAGTAAAAGACATTATTTGTTATCGAAATTTAAATTGTAACTTGATTTCAGTAATTTCCAAAAAAATATTGACTTTTCTTTTTATTTTACTTTTTCTTAATTGAAAACCAATCAAATTGTCTAAAATAAAATTTTAAAATTTATTTTTAAAATTTGAAGGATTTTTTTTAATTTTATTTTTAAAATTTTATTTTGATTTTTTAGGTTCCACGTAAATATAAAATTACATATAGTTAAAAATTTATAGAACACGAAGCTCATAAAATAAAATGCAACGTCTTACAATGGGGAGACAACATTGCCATAATATTTGTAAGTGACTCAGTTGAAAATTTGTTAATCTAATTTTCATATTTTTACAGTCTATGCAATTTCTAATTAATTAGATTATTTTACTTTGATTTTATTAGCTTCTCACAAAAAAAGACTTTATAGAATATGAAATTCATAGAATAAAATGCAACTTATAATGTGGAGACAAAATTTGTAGTATCTGTATATGACTCAGTCGAAAATTTGTTAATATTGCTATTTTCAAATTTTTAAAGTTTAAAGTTAATTTCTAACTATAATTAGATTTAAACTCTATATGATTTGGCTTGTCTAAATTTCTTATTAAAAAATTATACATGAAGTTGCAATTTCTTTAAAAAAATTTTTCTTTTAAGTGAAATGAATAAATTTTGTCTCCCTGTCTCAATGAAGTAAAGGATTTAAAACTCTATTATTTTTTTCCCATATTATACTTGTAAATTTCTAATTTATAGCATTTTTGAACATTGTTGTCTTCTTTTATCTTCTATTTGTGATAGTTTTCCAATTCTACTAAACGTTACAAAATTTTAATGTCTATACATGCGAACACGTTTTTCGTTGTTCTTATTTTATTACAATCAGAATTTAAAAATTCCAATAGCTCCAGATATTAATGTGATTAAAAAAAAGCATTCAATAATCATGTTCGTATCAGAATAAATTTAGAATTCGTTCTGTATGTACTGTATAGTATCTCCTGAACCAATAAAATTTATTTTATTTATAAATCATTCTTCATTAACAACGTTAAAATTCTTAAAAATACTTACTTATTTTATAAAGACATAATTTAAAAAATTTTCATAAAAATGAGCACATTGTAAATTATTATTTTTGTTTTAAAAAAACAATAGTTTATATACTTTTTTATTTTAAATTCGCATTATGAATTACATTATTTTGATCTCGGTATTAATGAAAGGTCACGTTTAATTTGTTCGTTTTATGTACCTATGGAATTACCAATGAGAAATTTTGATTTTAAGACAATGTTGATATTTTTAATTTTAAACTAATTGGGATGTTACATATATAATTAATGATAAAAAATTTTATCATTAATTATATATGTAAACAAATTATATAAAATTATAGAGAAAATGGAATTATGCATAGTATTTTTGTGAGTTCTAAAGTAACTAAACAAGATTATCATTACTCTATAAAAAATAAATACTGGAGTTTTTGACATTGATAATTACGTTGTTTTATAATACAATTGGTATTTAATGAAAAACAAATTAATACTTTGTAAAAAAAAGATTGCTCATTTTGCTTTTCTTACTCTTAAGCATTTATTCTTTTCTTATTTTAGACAATGAGGCATCTGATACAATAAGTTTCTGATGAAATATGCTTCACAGCTTATTACAAATTGAGTTGTACCGTACACTGAGTAACACTTAATTAAGTGTTGCTTCATCAAATTTCAAATGATCGACCATTGTTTCAAAATCGAGAAAATGAACACACCTAGCAGTGTCAGAATAAAAGTATAAAAAAAAAGTTTCAGAAAAGCATCCAGTTCTAAGACTAGATTTTTTTTTTTTTTATTTCGTGATGTTTGTTTGCCGAATGGTGCTTTTTGAATTAGTTCTGCAATAATAACCTATTATAGGCCTTAGCAGAAGAATTTAAGAATACCCAATGTACCGTTGAAATACAAATTCATATCCATTTCGTATTTTATTCCAAATTGAAAAAGAAAAATTGGTTGTCGTCAATTAAAGACATTTCTTGACAGTTATCACATTTCTCGTTGTGTTTATAAAAAGGCTCATAATTTTTTTTAAAAATATATATTTATAATGACAAAACTGAAACGGAAATAGTTATTTTATACAGTTAACATACTTTTAAAAAGCACCAGATGAAAGGTTTATAATGTGAAATTCATTTTCATTTATTTTTTTTATTCCTAAGAGGAGCTTGTATAATTAGAACAAATCATTTTTAGAAATCGAGATACATAAGTAAAACGTATAACAAGGGAAAAAAGAAAAATATTTTACGACTTGTATTTCTTTCCGTTGTTGCCATTCATTCCCGGAAATCCTTCAAAACATACAAAAGTGCCAATCATATTTCCCTGATAAGACAACAAAAATATCCTTTTCGCAGTCGATTTTGCAAAATTTACTATTTGATTGTCACATATAGCTAATAATATCCGCCTATAAGAAAACTGCTCATGAAATTCATCCGAAGTGATTAAAAACATTTAGGAGAAGTATATTTTGAGAAGTGCCATATTATCAATTCACCGATCTTAGTTGTTTACATCATATTAGTTTGGGGAAAAAGAAATCCATTATTTTTTAAGTGAACTTTATGTAACTTCTTTTGGATTCACTTTGTAGAAAGGTTTAAAACAGCTTTCAAGTAGATTTTTAGGTCTTGCGCGTTACGACTGCTGACATGCGATTAACTTCGACCATTTTTGATATTTTATAGACATTTTCGACGATGCTGTATCCACATGCAAGGTGCATCTCTAACATCAAAAATACCCGAAAGGAATCGACCAAACAAAAATTGTACGTAACTGATTGTTACAGTCTTATATAGGACGATAAACACCTTTCACAATTTTAGCCACCCGGCTATCTTTTTCACCGTCACAAGAGAAAAACGAAAATGTATCGAATTTTCTGTTTGTTGTCTTCCATTTTTAAAACCTTGTACTCGTAACTGAATTAATCAAACAAAAAACCGCAAGAGGATATTTTAGTATCAAATGTCACCTTTCCAACGAGCATAAATCTGAAATTGTTTGATAGATACCTCACGAAATATCGATCACTACAGACGTCTACCGAAAAAATAATGGATTACTTTTTCCCCAACCTAATATATGTAATGAACCTCCAAATTGAGTATCGTATTCAACTCAGAAAAATCTGACAAGTGTTGGAAAATAAGATTTGTTCATGAACTTTATTCTACATTTCACACATGTCCACATGCATTCTATTTTGTATTTCTAACAAAACTATGCTAATTGTAATGTTTGCGTTTTGCCAATTTGAAACGACTGAAATTTTATACCAGGCAAAACTCAAACTAAAGAAGGTATGATTTAAATAAAGGTACATCCCACACACAAAGTCCTAAAAACTCATAAGATAATTAAATACTTTATTAGGTATTTTTGAATATTAATTGTTTTTTTTTAATAAAGTTGAAATATTTTTGCAACATTTAATGTTGCAATTAATTAATTCTCTCTTTTAACTTTTTTCAGCAATATTTATATAAAATACAATAGCTACGTAAGAGAACCATTCGAATAAACCCGGTCCTTATTATTAAAGTAACAGACATTTGATAAAGTCCTTGGTGAAAATCCGAATCAAGATTTGATAGGATTTCATTTTCTCTTTTACCAAACCTTTTCGGTAAAACTATGGATTATCAAAGCCTTCCTATGGGTGAACGTCCGAAAAATAGGATTACTTATCTTCCATTCACAGACATACTTTATATAGTATGTCCCAAAAAGATTAAAACCCACTTTAATTTTTAACTAATAATATAAAATTTAAAAGATGAAAATATAAAGTATGATTTAAAGTTATGTCGATGAGATTATGTCTTACAATAATTTTTCATATTTATTTATTAAGATTATATTTAAAGGCTTTAGGAAACACTGAACAGCATTTATATTAAAACATACTTCGGACTTTTACAATAACATTTATGCATCATAATTTTTTACATATTTATATTGACACAAAAATGAAACAAGTTTTAGATTTGGTTGATTATCAACAGATTTTATCTTTATAAATTAACTTTGTCCAGAATTATTGGTAAAATTATACAAACATTTAGCTTGAATATACATTATTATAGTATACGATGAAAATTATGTTTAAATGTTTATAATATAAACGAATAATTATGAATATTATTCATCGGAGAAAGAATAGAAGTCAAAGAAATAATCAAAAAATAGTTTAATTGGGTGCATGGTTTTTCCATTTACAAAGATACACTCCGGACATAGCGGAAATAAGACAATCAATGGATTCTTATGAGAATTTATTTATTTAGAAGCGCTGCTTTCAATGATTTGACAGTTTTTCGAGGTAGGTCGCAAGTATTTATTTCAAGACTATCTCAGGCATTCTCAATAGAATAGAAGTTTGGAGATCTGTCCATCAAACAAATGAGTTCCAGGCGGTTTTGCGTTGTCTTACATTAAATAAAATTATGGTCAACTGCAAAACAGAAGAAAGAACATAGGCTCCAAGTTCTTATCTCTATATATTACACCAAACACAGTGTCTTATTCAAAGACATAAAGATTGTCAGTTCTCAAACATAAGGCGTCTTCAAATACCCAAACCATTCTTCAAGGCTATGAGGAATGATTCCTTGAAGAAGAGATGGTAAGTTGTGAGTCGCTTATTGATTATTTCGTATTTAGGATATATATCCAAGGTGTTGAACTGACTTTTCTTTTCATAGAAGTGAGTAAGATCCTGCAAACAGCCCTCTCGTAAAATATTTTGGAAGCAGTAACCTTTGAAACTTGACTTCTTTCAAGGGTACTTAGAAGTCATAAGAAATCTGAGATGCTGTGAAATGCTTATTAAGCGTCACTTTATTATACAAATAACGATCATCTTTGGCTGTCGAGTCTCATAAATGACAATGCCAAAGGTTTTTCTAGATTTATCTGAGGCCCGAAGAGACTGTTTCAGAAAATTGCATACGATGCCTGGTGATACATTGAACTCTAAACAAATCCGAACTTCAGACTGGCTGACACGTGTGACCAAATGCAGAAGACTGGTTAGAAACAACTTTCGACTTTTACATTGAGGGATCAAATGGATGCATCATGTTGATACTTAAAAACGTGACTGGAAGAATGACTACTTGAAATTTTTGTAGATATCATTATATTTCTGTAAAATTTTAGCTTAAATTTTTTGGTTTTATGAAAAATTCATTCAAAAATTTTAGGTGGATGACAACTTATAAACTTCGCATTACTTTGTGTTATTAAGCTGTTTGTTACACGATAGTAAAAAAAGTATTTTATTGAAATATTATCGTATCGTTTCAGTTACTGATTTTAGATACTACATTATAAACTATATTATAAATGAATTTTTTAAGCATTTTTTTTACATTTTTTAATATTAAGCAGTAAAGAAAAACATTAATCGTTTCCTTGGTGGAGAAAATTAAACATGAAAAATGAACTGTACTGTATTTTGACGTGAAACTGAAATATTAAATAAAAAATATTTATCTTAGACGTAACTTACAATTTCAACATTTTGGCACTATGGCTTAAACAAAATATGTTAATTTACCATATAATAAATTTTGAAGCAACGTCGACGTGAAGGAAAAAAGCATCAGTACCGCAAGAGAAAAATAGTAATTTTGATAATTTAATAATTTGTTTGAATATATTTATGCCAGTTAACTTTTCAATAGGATTCTTAAGACCAATGTGGTGGTTAAAGACAGATGATATGTCAACCTCGTCACATGATTCAAAATTACTTTCTATAGACTCTAGTTAAAATTTAATTTTATAGTTTCTCGTTTAGCTATAATATGGGGTTAAAGAGAAGTAAGTACCGTGATATATGCACACGAAAATTTAAATTTTCGCTGTTTCATAATTATCAATGTATAATTTCCATGGTTACATATAATTATCAATGTATAATTTTCATGATATCAGCATTTTCGTTTTCTAATGATAATTATAAGATAAAAACAATGGAATTTATGAATCATTAACTATATAATTCCGCGATATACACACAAAGATACTTTTAAATAATTAAATTTATCATGTGTATATCATGGAATTTACTTTTTACTAAATTATAATAATTTAAAAAGAAAGATAAATTCTGTGATATGCATACGAAGATAATTTTAATTATCAAGACTTAATTTACGAGTTATATAACTTTATATTTGTATCTTATAATAATGTTTAAAGATGAAAGGCGAGTATTTAAGACGAATATTGACAAGAAAAATTGTCGGTACTCTAGTGTATTTTTGCTATCATTCCGAATTCACGAATTTATTGTAATTTTTCATGTTAATTGAATTCATCTATTAGTATAAAATTAATTTTAATATATATATATATATATATATATATATATATATATATATATATATACAATATTCAGTGTAAATGTTAACAAATTCTGAACTTTCATAAATATTACAATAACGAAAATATTTGGAGAGTGAATTAATCTTATTTTTTGCTTTGAAAATGTAGTAATCAATCACCCATTTGAGTTAATATTAGCATTCTCTTTTAATGTATGTCAATCGAATTTCTTTCAGAATTGTTGAGTTGCTTTAGCCTTATCATCGAACATATAGATCAATCAAGGTGCGTCAGTGTGGCGGAAAAAAAAAAGAATCTTTCAAGACAATGATTTATAGCAAGGCGTCACTTAAAATATTATTTCTTATTTTTACATCATCTTCAGTTTATTATCTTTGAATGATAGAAATGTGTGTGGCTCTATTAGAAATAGATTCATCTCATTAAGACATCAAAACATTAAGCAAAAATGACATGCAAATTAAGCTTATGTAGTATTTACTTTTGTAAAAACTAAAGAGATACATACCACCGATAAAAATACCTTTTTTTTCTTTTCGTGAAAAAAAAAATCGAATTTTTATATGCGATATCTCACCAACCATACAAATTCAATTGAAAATAGACTGTAATTGATATTTTTCTAAATTTTAGACCATTTAATTCAGTACATATATTCAATAAATTGAATATCAAATAATCTGAGTAAATTATTAACACTAAAATAATTTTAACAGGGTTACAAAGGAAAACAAATTCTTAATTATAATCGGTATTTGTGACTAATCTCACAAAAATTTTTATATGGAGGCTTACTATTAAAAATTTAATCTTTAACCATCATTAACATTTCATATTTGATTAAATTTTGGTTTATATTTTCTTATTGTGATATGATGTTATAATTTAGTATATTTAAGAAGAAAAAATAGTTTAAGAATAAAAAAGAGATGCAGCTATTATTAAACTGTGGTTTCTTTTATAATCTTTGTTCGCAAATAGCAACACAAACCAGTACATTTTTTAGTTTCATATTTGAGAAAATAATTTAATTTACAATCCGTTTAAATATTTATTAAATTTTTTATGCCTACTTTCACGCAATCATAAGTTAAAATCAAATATTTCCACACGGAATCTTTTGTTAAATTGTTGTTTTGTATATTTAATAATGTGTTGAAATTATGATTTCTTTTTGGTCAAAAAAATAACAAGTTTTTTGCTAGAATATCATAATTGCTCGGTGTAATTATGGAAATTTTAAAAAACTTTGATGACGTATCATGATTCTAACAACTTAATATTTTAAAGGAACACATATTAAACAAAAACGTTTTCTAAAGTCTGATTCACATATTATTCTAAGAAAATTATATCAATTATAAATAATTATTTAGAATTCTTTTACAAAAGTACTAGAAAATGCGTATGGGCTTAAAATAATTTAGTAAACCTTTGGTTGGACACACATCACACATCATGTGGTTCACACACATCTGCTGCAAGTATTTTAATTGAGCATTTAAAAGTTTTACTATACTCCATTATGTTCCCTTCATATTCATAATATATTATACACATATTTCGTATAATGTTTGATAATGAATGCAAATATGGTTGTCATGAATGCATTCAAATAATAATAATAATTTTTGTTTTAATTATTTTCTGCACATTCAAGGAAAATCAGCTTGAGAAATATTAGAATTGAATTCTTGTCAGCAAGCTGCGCAAGTAGGTTGCAGCCAATGATTCAGGAATAATCCATGCTTTTAAAACTTACTACAGAAAAAAATGTTGTGCAGAGATAATTAGGTATGATGAAGTCAGGGAAGGACAAAATGGCATTGAAAATGTCTATCATGAATGCAATTCATTATATTCCAAAGGCATGGAAAAACACGAATCAATCCACCATAAGCAACAGCTTAAAGAAAACTGGCTATATTACCATTGAGATAATTTTTTTTAATATAAAAATGAACATTCATATGAAACAATGGCCACAAAATAGTGCTAAATGCGTAGTTCCAACGGCTTTAAAGGAAAATCGCGATTGGTTCATTGGTTATTTTTTCAACATGAGGGTTAAATAGATTGGGACCAACAGCTTAAAATGGATTCCGAACCACTATAAACATCCATGCATAAGGTGGAATTCGAATCCACGAGCTTTTGAAGCGAAGACCAGAGCTCTAACCACTCGGCTGCCGGCTCGACAAGTGGATAAGTAAAATCGGGGAAAATTACAGATAGTCGCTTGATAGCTTCAGATGTTCTCAGCCAATATGCATCCCGAGTATTTTCGCAAATTGAGAAAATATTTGATAGCAAGACAAAGAAAGAAGTAAAATTGTAAATAGAAAATCAAATAGCTAATATGTTTCTAAATTGTCAGTTCTTTCTATTCTGTTGATGAAGAGAATTAAAATTTTAGTCACGAATTTAAACCGGATAACGTAATAATAAACGTGACTCAATTTCAGTATTTTCATCAACAAAATTACGATGTGAGAAATAGAAGTTCAAACACACATTCGTACAAATAGAACATAAATAAACTCGCCAAACTAATTGTTGCGAGTCTCATTTAAATGCTTTCACTTTCTTTCTTCTCACGTTGCAGCAAGAGGCCCAAACCTGTTTATAACAAGAGTTCTTCCAACTTTGTCATTATTTTTGCATAGCTGATAGCCGGTTTGGGGAGGTTTTTGCTTTCAAAAGAAAAAGCAAAATAGCAGAGATGATATTAAATTAGGCAGAATATTGCGTGGAAAACAGTAGAAGCGAAACGAATGAGTTTCCGAATGAGTTAACAGCATTTTTTGTCAGTTTCTAAATGCTTATTTTTAATTACCAAAATAATTTCAAATGGTTTTAATGAATATTACAGGATTGCTATAACTTTTTAAAATGCAGCTAAAATAATTTATATTTTATTTCATTTTTTTTTATGTAAATCATTTAGTTAAATGTAAAATTCCCTGAATGCGACTGAAACACGCATTCGAAATTAGGAAACACTGTTACTGTACCGCATAAAATTTTCATAACAAGATACTGTCTGTGTGGTATGCAGCGATCAGCTTCTCAACTCATTCATATAAAATAGGCAACAGTAGCGACACACTCCATGTATTCAAATGAAAAAAGAAATAGTTTCTCTTAAGCAAATTGCATTTGAATGCTGTCGCTTGGCTAAAATTCATTCAGTAAATTAGTAATGCTTACCAGTAACTATTTAATTTTGACAAAGGTCGAACTGTAAGATGTAAGGATTATAGTTAATCGAGTCGCAATACATGGTTTGTGAATGATCATACGAATCAACTGTCCATTATTAGTAACAGCTGAAAAGACAGACATATTATCAATTCGATTTTAATGGATTGTGTAGCCATATTAAGAGCTTTAAGTCACAAAGTAGAGCTCATTTCCAAAACAAATGTCTGCAGTAAGAATTTGATGTTTGTAACACTTTTACGGACAGAAACTTCATTGCTGAGGAAAAAATGGCTGAATGAAAGGAATATCACACTAGCAAGGGGTGGCGTTGGTCCCTGAGTAATGTCAGCATGAGTGAACAACTGGCGCATCTGTAAAATTGAAGTCTCCCTGCTGACCACTTCCGTCGATATTTTAGGCAGGTACACGATACTCTTGATACTCCCATCGAGTGTATTATTTGTCGAATTGCATCTCAAGGACTACATTCATGATTACCATAGAACCAAAAGTACACGTGCTTCCGCTTACATTGGTTTCCAGATAGTATATATCAGGAGTGGTCAAACTTTTGGGATCCGGGGTCTACTCCACATTTAAAAAATCGAAGGCGGTCTACCAATGGCAGAGCTAAATTAACGTACGTATTTATTTTCGGTAACAAGAAAAAATGGTAAATTATGTAATTTTTCTAAAAAAAAAAACTTAATGTTAATATTTACAAAATAAAAACTTACTGACGAAAATAATCAAAGTATTCATGTATCAAAAACTGACCATCCTATTCACTTCGTTTAGTTGAAATTTGGCACTGTATATCTGTGACAAATTTTGTGGCTGATACGAGTTTATTGCAATGCATAAGCAGAAAATTAAATGTTCATCTGTTAAATTCGACCAACGTTTGTTTTATGTTCATGGTTGAAAATGCAGATTCGCAAAGATACTTCGATCCAAAGTATGAGTTAAAATAGGAAATCAATTTTTATGTAAATATTTGGAAACGTTTCATCAGAAATTAATTTCCAAAAATCGGTATCTCTAAATATGCTCTGGATTTAAGAAATATATCGCATCTTAATTCAATAATTTCTTCCTCGACCGTGACTGATGTGATATCTATTAAATGTCCTACTTTTTCAGATACTCCATCAATGTTGACATTTTCATTAAATGAGGAAATATCATAAAATTGAGTATTTCTTTCAACCTAATTAAGTTAGCGAATCTTCTTTCAAATTCTTCAAACAAAACAAGTAAGTGTTAAGCGAAATCTTCGAAGTCTCGGTTTGTATTGTGGAGGCACTCTTCCTCCATGTTTTTGAAGTTTCTCAATTCATGTTTTCTTAATTGAGGTGCATACCTTTCTATAGTTTTATTTTAATGTTTTAATCGCGCTCATCATGTCCGTATTAGATTTTATAAATCGTAAACCTCTTTAATCATAAATCTTTGCACAGTTTGTTTTGGGTCTTAAAGCGTAGACTGTAGTAAATTTTTATTTTAAATAATTCATTGATTCTATGTCAAAAGTCATAAATTAAATTGTTAATATCTGAAGTCATTATCGGGATGGTCGCTTGGACTACCTAAAATGTCTTCGCGGTCTACCAGTCGACGTCTTGGCCACACCTGGTATATATCACATGAATTTCAGATTGACATAATGTAGTATTTTCAATCAAATCTTATTTTTCTTTAAAGTAATGACGGTCACCATGTGAGAGTTCAGCAATAATCTTGTGATAGATCTAATTCGATAGCAACTATGAAGTCACATTGTGTAACACGGCCTTACGAATTATGTATAGCAGTGTTTCATTTTACTCCTGTCCATAATGCTTGCAATATGAAGTGACATGATCCGTAACAATTTATCTTAATCAAACTTCTGTCGGCTTCATCCTTATGGAACCACAGTGGAAAATTGAAGTCGAGACCGTAGGATCCGAGGAATCCTTTTATATAAAATGTATCGTTCAATACTTTTAGATGAAAAAAAAACATGATATAAAATACATTTACCCAAATTCAAATAATTATCTGTAAGCGCCTACTACATTATGAGTTTTAAAAAGCACGTGGGTTTTGCTTACCTGGATAACAACTAATTTTGCGTGTTTCTAGTCTATTAATAAATGTATATTCCATGTTAGAATAATTTCTTTCCTAAGAATGCAGCAAATTTGGCGGCATATTTCAACAGAATTTTTAATTTTGGTTTTTCATCCATATTACAAATACATAAATTGCAGATTGTTATATGTAAAAAAATTTTTTTTAAAAGATGACATAATTTTAAGCAAATGCGAAAACTATGAGACTTAAGAATAAAGCAAACAAAAGATGCAAAACTGTCATGTATCAGCTTAAAGTTACATATTTGTCGCTGTTATATCATTTTTTTTTATGTAAAAAATATGCAAATTTATTACTGCAAAAGAGCATTAATTAAATATTCTGCAAGTTACCCAAGTAATGATCAGTAAGTTTATGTATGCCGAAAATCGTTTCATTTCTCACAAATCAAGTAAATCTTTAATTATTTAGAAAATTTGCACATTAAACACCAGTCACTTGCTAACGAGAAAATAGGCTGGAACAATAGACCTTTATTTCTGCGCAATTAAATGAACGTAATGTCATTTATTTCTCATTATCTAAAGAATCACGTTATAAATCAAATTAGTCGATATAATCACTCACCAACTGAAAAACATGATAAAAAGAATCAAACGGTTTAAAAAATTATAACTGATATTTATCAGCAGCAAAAGAATCAAGTATACAAACAAAAATCAAATTAACTGTCGATCAATTTTAGAGTTTTTACGATATGGAAGCCCATATTACCCGAATAAAATGCGTAAAACTATTGATTTCGCACATTAGCGGAGAATCAGTTAACCTGCAAGATTAGGTTGTGTTCTTGAGAATTCATCAAAGCTTCTCCCTTAAAATAAGGAAATATAATCTATCAAGTTCAAGTATGTTTTGGATATTTTAAATTTTAAACAAATGAGAACATTATATGTTATTGGAATATGAAAACCTTATACAAGATAGATTTAATATAGATTTCTCCTATAGCAGGGGTGGACAGATTTTTCTGCATCACAGAATATTTATTTTTTGTCTTGCAATCATTTTCAATGATAAAGGGTTAAAGAAATTATGGATATGTAGATCACAAAATAACGTAACATCGGAGATCACACAAACATGTCTTGGCGGTCCACTAGTTACCTTAATGCTCACCCCTACTTTGTAGTATTTAATGCTGCGATATTCAAATCACTCATTACTTTGTTTTTTCCCACGCATTTTAAATTACGTATGAAATTTGCCAAAAAACTTCAACACCTGAGTTTTTATAAAGTTTTGAGTAGGAACATGCAGATAACAAAACTTTAAGTAGAAATAAAAACCTTGTTTAACTTGAAAGTGAAAAACTATTTTTAAAAAACATAGCTAAAAGAATACACTTCATTTAGTTTTACAAAGTTTTAATAAGTGACTTTCGTATACAGTGACCTCTATATCTATGTTAGGCACATATTGACATTACAAACTTAATATTTACAACAAAAGATAAAGCACATAAAAAGCAACACACAACGACTAGCTGATATATATAAACTTATTACATTAAAAATTAGACCAAGAAAAATATGAGGAACAGATACTAAAATTATGTCAGAAAATTAAATGAACTGAGCTAACATGTTATTACTTTAAGCTCAGTCATTTTAAAATTTATTCGAAAAATGCAAAATGAATAATTTTCGGAAATTATTTCGGTTCAAATTATTAGACAATATTATGCATAAATTGGGAAGAAATTTTATTTACAACTCCAACATCTATTATTTAGTATCAGGCTTCTTGATCAAGTAATCACATAGTTAATAAGTTTGCACACAATATACTTTGAAAAGTTAAAATTCCTTCATTATACAACACCATTGCAAAATGGAATTTAGGGAATTTCTAAATACTTGTTTCAAATCTAATAAAGTAAATGAATGAGGAATGTTTATTGCACTGAAATTATTTTTTGGCTAGATGCTGAATTTTAAACTACACAATTTTGTAATTCGTGCTAATCGATAATAACAAGTAAAACTAATAATTTTTTGAGCATTTTCTATAATATACTTTTTACAATACAAGGAAAAATAAATTTAAAAAAATATTTTTTTCTTATAAAATTAGAATATACAAATTATCTTAAAACACCTCTTAATGTACTATCGAAAAATGGAAATGAACTGTTCTCTTAAAACACAGTATTCATATCCATTTTTAAATTTATATTTCCTTTATATATACATAAACAAGAAAATAAAGTTTCATTTGAATTATTTACATTTATATATTAACCATAAAAAAACATTTTAAATAAAACTTTAAATTTAACAATTGAGCTTTTCATTTTGCAACTAGAAGTTAACATTCAATGTTGTTTTACTTAAAATAATTTATGATTAACTATAACTATTAAATAAAACAAAATGCAAATTAAAATTGTAAGTTACAAAAAAATTATAAAATCAAATGCTTGACTTTTATTGCATTCAGAAACAAAATTAATGTCGCATTAAAAGAAAGAAAATTTTATAAACAATGCCATAACTATAAAGAAAATAAAAATTAATGATCAAATTTTTTCACATAGTTGACTTCCCTAATTTCAATTAATTTGGGAAAAATTATGTACGATATACCTTTCAATATTCTATTTTATTATTTGCAACTTGTATGGTGTCTTGAAAGCATGAATTTTAAGATCAATATAAATGTCAAAATTTATTTTTTCTAAATAATCATGAGTTTCCCTCTAAACCTAAAAAGTCCTACTCTAACCTAAAAGTAAAGACTATATAAATAATCACATATATTTTATTTCATAGACCTGTCACAGAAAATGTAAGCAGAGATTGGTAAACTTTAATAAAATTTTTATGTTTGAATGATTTCACTTGAGGTTCAAGGTTTAATAAACACAAATTTTTCATGCTTTAATTTCTAATACATTGTCATTTTTGTTTCCTTGCATTCATTATTAAAATTAGTAACACTTAATTTTCAAATATTTCACCTTAAACATAATTTCATTTAATTCTCTAAAGCTGTAATCAATTTTCAGGAATAAACTTGAAAATTAATTGAATCAGATGAAAGTAACACTCAAGTTTAGCACTGAACCATTTAAAGAAAAAATACTACCGATTAAAAAAATATATAAGCACATATGAACAATGCAAATAATTTTGAAAATTATCATATTGAAAAAGCATGGAAAACACTGATCTGTTTTATACATATGTAAAACAGCACTGTGGTTTAAGCAGTCATTTGCAAATTTTTGCTATAGCTTATAAATGATAAAAATAGGAACAATTATCAATAAAATCTTTAATGATTGAACTTAATTCCAGGTTACATATACAACCAGAAAATATCATTTGTTCACAAATACGTATTTTATGGAAGATCCTTAATACAACTGCCCACTTTTAGTACAATAGCACAACAATAAAGCAGATTCTTAACTATGGGGTACCATACACTATCAAAAGTATGAAATGAAAAATTTCAAAATGAATGAAATTCAAATCAAAAAATTTTTTTTACTTTGATGCTTAAAATGAACAAAACCCATCAATGGAAAAATCAAAATTGGAGCAATATGATCAAATTAAATAATTCAGTGAAAATTAAACAATTTACAATTTTATATTTCAATGTTTTATATTTTGCTTTAATTTTTCTATTTAAAAAATAATCAAAAATATTGTGATACAGTATATGATAACATATGTTATTTATATTAACATTTAAGAAAACTTTGAAGGCAATAAAATCAATTAACTTAATTTATTAACAATCATTTTTACATGTAAGTTCTAAAATCACAATAGCTGTTTTTAAAATATTTCCTTAAAATATAGAAGGGGGGAAACTTATTTCCTTTATAATAAATTTTTAAAAATGCTTCAATATAAGATAGTTTTAAGAATGTATAAGATTATTTTATACAATTCCTATGGTTTCAAACAGTTAAATTTAAAAAAAAAAAAAAAATCCCTAAAGAATGTTAATCGTCAAATTTATGAATAATATTAACACAGCTCAAGATAACTTAGTGTAAAGTAATTTCTTATATATTTCATGAATTTGCAAATGTATACTAAAATGTTTAATTCACAACTTTTTAATGCACACTTGAATTTTTTTTGAGGCACCTTTTTAAAAGCCACAGGGGAATTATGTGCGAGATTCAGACAGGCAATGAATGATAAGATTGTTCGCATGCTTTGATTGCGTCATCACATTTCTTTCATTAGTGGTTCATTTTCAAAAGGAAAAAAGTACATCGTATAGAAAAATATAAACATTTTGATACCTTCCAAAAAATAAAAGTGAAAGTTTATATATTCAAATCTATAAATATTTATTTATATTTTACAAGTTATATACATAATTTTACATAAATGACCTTGTACTAGTAAATATATGTACAATTTATAAGGCAATTTGGCCTTCTTTATTACAAAATATAGACTTAAGAAAATACAGTACAGAAAATAAGGAATTCCAAGTATTTAGAACTTTACTTGGCTCAAACAAATACTGAAAAATTATGTTTAGTATCAAATACCTTAAATAATATAATCTAAGCATTCATCAAATAGCAATATGAGCAGCAATTCATATCCTTTTAAAAAATAAATGCAAAAAGTATATATGACACTTTTGTTTTGAGTAGGAGTAGTTAGAAAAGCACATATTTCATACTCTTGGGGTATTTCTATACATTATGGATTTTTTACAAAGGGAAAATTTTTCTAAAATATCTTGAAATGGATAGGAAATTGGGAAGGAAGATGAAATTTATATCTAACAAATTCTTCAGAAAAGATATGAAATCCAACATATAACTACTCAGACGTTTGCTTTTATAAATTTAATGCATCAAAGTACATGAATAATTAAGTCTAAATATTATATGCAAGTTTCGTTCCAAAATTTAAAAAAAATTGTTTAAAGTGTCATTTCATGCACACATGAAAATAATCATATTTAGTTCTATTAACTGTTTGAATTTTTCAAACAAGTTCATAGTTCCAGTATCACAATTTTGAAAAATAGCACAAATACTTTCATATTCAGGAGTCTTAATGTGTGCGTAGGGTGGAAGAGGAACATTTTTTGTCCCATTATAATTAAAAATAATAGTCAGTGACTAAAAATTTATGGTTTTTAAATCAACTACTTTCTTCATAATAAGAAAGTACATACTGAGATTACTGAACAATGAAAAAATATTTAATTTCAATAACAAATCATATTAAGTGTAAATTAATTACACTTTGTGTAATTCAGAATTTTGTCATTAAGCTTATTACAGATGAAAGGTGTTAAATTATTTTACTTCCAGATAGAAAAACATGTAATAAAATTAATGCCTTTGAAAAATGAATGTGATCTTTTAAAACAGTAAAACCCAATTAATTAACTTCCATTTTTTTAGATTCATTCAGTTGTCTGCAATCAGTTTGATTTTCCATAGCATTACGGTCGCGGAAAAAACCGCTTCTGGTCAAGCATTCCCGAACAGTCACTGTAATTTGGTTAGAAGTGACATCTGTGATAAAAATCTGGTCCACTACAGAACTTTGCTTCCGCCAGAGATCAGGGTGAGCGGGGGGTCGGTGTTGAAGGTCCCCTTCACCTCCGCCGCAGCTGGGAGAGTTGGAGAGAAGCATGCGGTTGCAGTTGTTGTGTTTGGGTTGCAAGAGGGTGGAGGGAGTCGCCCGGGGGGAGGAAGGAGCGAGAACGGGAGGGTGACCGTTGGGTTGAACATCTGGTTTCCCCAATTCATTATTGTTTTCCTGATCAGAATGATTCGCAGGCGATTCCGCCTTCTCACTACTTTCTCCCTCGCAGCTGCCTTCACTGTTCAGAATAGTTCTACGGCTAGATACATTTCCAGTAGTCTTAGGGGATTGGTTAATTATTTTATTACTGCCAGAAACAGAAGACGAACTCTTTACCTGAGATCTACTACTGGAATTGCTCGATTTTTTGTTCGTTCCGCCTCCTTCCGAAGATTTTTTATGCGGAGTTTTCGCTTGATTAAGTTCAAGGGTTGCGGCAGAGGAGTCGGGCGACATAAACTTGGGGCTCTTAGCAACCATCCTAGGGCCTTTGGCCTGGGGCGTCGTCGTCGAAGAGGCATTCGGAGGGTGACCTTGAGAAGAGGACTCGTCACGCTTAGCCGACTCTAAAACTGGATTTGCAATGATAGCTTTGTCGCTTGATTCACCATCAGCTAAGGTTGATGTGGGACTAGAATCATCTTCAGCTTTAGAATATTCTTCGTCGCTATCCATTTCATCGCGTTTGCGTTTAATTCCCGATGTAGGCACTTCACATGCTTCGCCTTCGTCGGCATTCGGATCTTCATCTTGGAGAGAATCATTAGATAACACTTCCGCCCCTTTAGAATCATTTTCACTCGGGGGTGGCGGTAGCGCAGAAATATCTACAGGAGTAGCGGAGAGTTCTTCCTCTTCCACATCTCCCCTCGCTTCGTGTTTGGCTTCGCCATCTGCTTGTGGAGAGGAGAGTAAGCTGCTCCGAGCCTGCAAATAAAATGAATTATTGACTACCACAATGATAAAAAAAATAGTGATGAATAGGGAATAACTCTCATCTAGCACAAAAGAAAACTTATGGGATACAGGAATCAGTAATGAAATACGTGTGTAAGGGGAATAATTGAAATGGTTGAGATGCATTTTTGTTTCACAAAATGCATTACTGAGGAATAAAAGTTTTTCAATGGGCAATGAGATAAAACCATTTGATATTTTTATTTTTTATATTTTATTTTTATTAAAACTTTAAGGGCAAATTGAATAATATATTATAGATATAAATAACATAACAGGAAAAATCTAACAGTTCATATATAAACAAATTTTTATAAATTTTATTTTACATTTTCAATTCACTCTAATCTTCAAATATATATTATACATGTATTTTAACAGTAATTTTTGCACTCATTACATCATACATATTATATAGCATTTTCTATGCAGAAATATTATAAATGTTTGTTGTACAACCACATGTTTTTAAACACAATATAGTAAAGCAAATATAACTAACATTAATATTGTATGGAATCCTATTTAACACAAATGTAGATCAAAAAAGAAAATAAATGAAACTTTATTCACTCATAATTGAAAAGATAGCACATACTAAAAATTATGAGCTACTTGCAAAATTGTGAAAAACTCAACTATGAATGTTCATGTGCATTTTAGAATTTATAAAGATCAGAAGAGTTGTAAGATATATTAAACATAATTTTGCTATTTTAAAACAATATTAGATTTGTTAAAATGAAAATGGGTATTTTTTAAAGTTATTCTATATGTACCTGTGTTTTTTCAATCTGCAAAATTATTTAACATACTTAATGCGATGATAATCTAGGCTATGTTATTTCTATGTAGCTACCTAGTATAATGTTAACATTTAAACCTGGTTGGCTAAAGAAAATTGGATACATCATAATAATAAATGAAAACTTTTATATGATAGAAATAATTAGAAGCTTGTTTCAATTTAAGCTTGTTATTAGTGTGCATGTATTAACACACACACACTCATATATATTTATCTAAGTATATACATACACTTAGTCATTAATTTTCTGTATTCTATTCTGAATTCTTTTACATGGCTTGGAATTCAAAAAATGTTTATATTTGTTTGGCAACACTTGACAATTTCTCCATATTTATACACTAACTGTTATCTTAAGTTTTATATTTGTGGCTTTATATATAGTTTGTTTTATTTATGGTTTGGCATAGTTTTCAATTATGTTTAATTTTGATTATTGTGTTTTGCCATATCAGGAAATTTACATTTAGTACAGCCTTGGTGAAGGCTGGCTATTTTGATATTTCATTTCAACATTCTTTTTGCTCTGTCTATTAAATTAAATTAATTACATTGGTAATTTTGACATTCTCTTTTTAAAAGGTTTTTTTTTTTTTTTTTTTATAATATATACTATATGGTTGGTTGGGTTTTGTGGCGCAAGATCCAAAAAGGACAAGCTGTGCCGATAAAATATACTACAAGTGTAAGAAATATTTGTTTATAAGCTAAAAATGACTTCACAAGTAGTTATTACACAAAAAGGTAAGTAAATATTAAATAAAAAATTGAAGACATAAATGTTAAAATTCTTTGTTTGCAATAAAGACAACCAAGCAAAATTAGTCAGAGTGGATAGTCAAATCTTTACATAATGATGTAATTAGCAGCATTGAAGAACATATAATTAAATCTGGACCTTATTCATCATATACTAAGATTTTTCATTTGAAGAGCTCATAAGGGGTCAAAAAATAAAATAGAATAAATGCAATAACTTGCTGACTAATGTACTACTACAAATTAAAATAAATTAAATTGCAGAGTATTTAAGAACCTTTCTTAAAACTAGTTTTTTTATATTGAAAAAATGAAAACTGGAAATTCTTTATAAAATTAAGAGTATTTTGAAGTACATCATTTAAAAGTACACAAAAGTTCATAAAGAAATTTTAATTTTGAGCAGAATAATTTAAATACTTCTGAATGTTTTAAAGAAAATAGAATCCTTTTAAAAATACAAATAGATTTTTCCAAAAAAAAATTTTTAATATCATAGGAATTTTTTTCTTTTAATATAATTAAAAATATAAATTGCAAAGCTTGAGAAACAAATTTTAATTTTTTATTTTTAAAAAAGTAATATAATTTATAAAAAAAAAATATGCAAAGTAAAAACAATTACTTTGCATTTAAATTCTGATTTTCCAATTTAATAATAATAATGTTTATGATTTTGTAAAAAACTGAAGTGAAAAAAAATAATGAACATAAGAATATAATTAAAAAATGCTTTTGAACATTAAATTTGTGTTATCATGGTTTATTTTGTAAATATTAATTTATTATATAAAAATTTCATTGAAAGAAATTAATAGACACTGGAATTCCAGCTTTAAAAATACAGAATTTGTTATCATTTTCTTTTTTTTTTCTCTCTTTGGTGCATTCAATTTCTAAAGGTAGGTTGGTAAATTGGGTTTTGTGGCACTAGGTGCAAACAAGGATAAAGTCAATTATAATAATTAAGATTTTTAAGAATGCAATATATATCTTTTTATAAAACCCAAGCAATGTTAAAACTTCAATAAAATGAAGCACTATTATAATTATACTAATTGAAAATATAAACTGTAGAATTTAGTTAAAATGTATAAAACACATTGCCCCTAAAAGGCAAAAAGGTTTGTGTGAGATGGTTCCCCCAACAAATCAAACAATGTTAAAATATAAATGTTTAAAAAGATAAAATAGTAAATGTTAAAAGCTGTATATGAAATTAAAATACAAGAAACGGCAAATGGTTCATTACCATTTCACAAAAAAGATTTAGTTCATTTAGAAACATTTGTGTCTGATACAAAATCAGGTTAATTGAACATCAGTACTTCATTGCAATAAAATGGTTAATTGATAGAAATATGGCATGGAGCTTGTTGTTGATCTGCAGGTTCTATGATTTTTCAAATACAATAATTACTAACTTTTAAAGCTTTTTCTCATATCATATAAAAGAAATGATAGCTGAAGCTAATGGGATACCTATAATCAAACATACTCCAAGCTGTTTTAACACATGATCTTTGATGAATAAATACATAACTTTCATTCTTTTTAAAACCATCTTTTAGTTTTACTTAAAAACTTTACATCAAAATGCTGTTTCAATAATCCTATACCAAATTCAACATTTTCCTTGTAATAAGCAAAAATAATTGTATCATCTACATATAACAATAAAATTACCTTACATTTGAATATATACTCACAATTTACCAAATCCAACTTACTGAAATCTAACACAGTTAAAAAATAATGAATCTCAAAAAACCAACTTCTACTAGATATAGCTTTTTCAATTTACATGCTTTATTTTGATCTAGATTACATCCTTCTAGTTGTTTCATATACAAAACCTCATCCTATTTTCCATAAAGGTATGCATTGTTTGCATCTCAATGTATCAACAAAAAAGATAAACAAATATTGTGAAAATAATATATTTGAAAAATTAACTACATGATTAATACCTTCAAATCTTTGTGCAACTAAACAAGTCTTAAAACAAACAATGTTACCAATTTTTTTTTTCACAGTATAAAGCCCTCTATTGCAAAAAATTTTAGCATCCTTGGGAGATATTTCTAAATCCCAAACCTATTATGCACGACTAATTTCTCGATTCATTGCATTTATCCAGTTTTCAGTCTTTTTAATTTTAATGCCTTATTTATAGATATTAGAAATTTTGGTTTCAATCGGATCAACTTCACTAGATGGTTTCCTTAAAAATGAACTTCTTCTTGTTGAGTGATTTTTTGTATTGAAATTAAATACGTCTTTATAACATTACATATTATTTTGTGCATAGTATCTCTCAACATCTTTGAATAAGCATAGTCTTAAACTTCTAGTACCATCTATTCTGTAGTACATTGATTATCTGTTCATTTACCACTTGATCAAGGAACTGGATCTCTAATCCATGCAATCAACTTATTAGTTGGACTTGTCTCTGTATTTATGTTGGGTAGCCTTATCTCCTTGTATACCCGTTTCCTGTTCTACATGATATTCGGCTTCTTTGTCTTCTATTACTTTTTCTGGAGAATTTGATTCTAATTGGTCTCTTATTTGGTATAAATCTCCTTCAGTTTCAACTGCTGAAAAATATGGAGTGGTGAAATTAAAGTTTCAAAACTTAATAATTTTCTGATTTTTAACTTCAGCTCCCTTCTAGGATTCATCAAATTGGGCATATTAACTAATGGTTATCAATCAGCCACATACAATAACCTTTGGTTTGTTGATATCCCGAATTCGAGTTCGAAGTTTGACTTCGGATATTAACAATTTATGACTTATGACATAGAAATAATAAATTATTTAAAATAATAATTTACTACAAGTTTATGCTTTAAAACCTAAAACAAACTGTGCACAGTAATACTATGAATTTGTCATTTTACAGTGGAGAATCAAAAAGAAACAACTTGACAAAGTGGGATGGTTAGATTATATATAGTAGCAACACAGCGAGTCGACTAGTCTACACGTCACACCCACCCGTTTAGTTTAAGTTCTCAGTTAAATGTCTTACGTTGCAGGTAGCTCGCTTCCTTTCGCACTGATATGATAATTTTTTTTTTTCAACAACCCATTCAAAATGATTCATCTAATTAAAAGTGCTAAGAGAAGTAAAACATAACATTATCACAATTAGTGGGAAAATGATTTCTTTTTGTTATGGTGATTGGTTGGTTGGGTTTTATGGCGCAAGGTCCAAAAAGGACAAGCTGCGAAAATTTTTGTTATGGTGAAGAAGAAATGTGTTTGTCACATATGTAACTTAAGTGTGGCACTACCAAAAAAAGCAAATGATGAAATAATGATTTTAAAACCATGCACTTAAAATACGCTACAGACTTTCCCCATCAGCAGTGAACATCGAAAAGTAAAAGTTCATGAATTAAAGTCAAATTTACGTTTACAGCTATCCGTATTTATGAGACCAGACACCAAAGTTAAAGCAGTAATGTTGGTGTCGTTTAAAATTACAGAAGTTTTGATAAAGCAAAAAAAAAAAAAAAAAAAAAAATTCATTCGAAGATGGAGAATAGATACAAGAAGCTTTCTCTAAAGCAGGAGAAGTGCTTTTTCACAAGTTTAAAGACAAATCTGAAATAATATCGACAATAAATATTTCTTTGTCACATATCACTGTGATGCGACTGACTGAAGCTATGAATAATAATTTGGAGGATTTATTAAATGATGATTTAAAAGCTTGTAAGTTCCTATCACATCAATTTGATGAATTCATGGATAGTAATGGCATTACACAGTTATGTATTTTTGCGAGAATGGTTTTCTAAGATAATTACTTAAAAAAAAAGATTTATTAACTATAATTCCATTGAAAGAATAAAAGAGAGGCCAAGCTATCCCTAATTCATTTAAAAACTTTATTGATCAAGACAAAATTTCCAATATATAAATTGGTCTATTACAACAGATGGAGCTCCAGCAATGGTCGGGAATTGAATTGGTTTAATTGCCTTGTGCAATAATGATAAAGCAATTCCCAGTTTTACCAGCTATCATTGCATTATTTATCAACAGGTATTGTGTTCAAAAATACGAAAGTCTAACAATATAATGCTAATTGCTTTTAAAACCATCAATTAATTTCGTTCAACAAGTCTTCAGAGACGACAATTTACGTGGTGCTTTTTTTTTTTTAAAGAAGATTTCTTATTCTGTAACTAAAAATAAAAGATTTTCCACAAATGAAAGGAGAGCACTTTACAGAATTGGAAGATGAGAAATAGCTCATGAAACTATCTTTTCTCTGCAATATCATTGAAAAACTTAACGACCCAATCCTAAATCTACAAAGAAAAAATAAATGTTTAATAGACATGATGAGTGCGATTAAAACATTCAAAGAAACGATAAAAAGGTATGCATCTCAAATCAGAAAAAATGAATTGAGAAACTACAAAAACTTGGAGAAAGAGTGCATCCATAATCCAAACTGAGATTTTGAAGATTTCGCTGAAAACTAAGATGGTTTAAAGTATTTGAAAGAAGATTTGCTGACTTAATTAGGTCAGAAGAAAGACTCAATTTTATGATATTTCCATTTAATGAAAATGTCAACATGGATGGGGTATCTAAAAAAATAGAACATTTAATAGATACCACATCAGTCACGGTCGAGGAAGAAATTAAAGATACTATATATTTCTTAAATCCAAAGCATCTAGCGATACTGATTTTTGGAAATTTTTTTCTGAGGAAACGTTTTCAAAGATTTACAAATCGATTCTGCCTTTGAAATCGTACTTTGGATCGACGTATCTTTGCGAATCTGCTATTTCAACCATGAAAGTTATAAAAACCAAACATTGGTCGTGTTTAACAGAAGAACATTTAATTTCGTGTTTATGCATTGCAATAAGCTCATACCAGCCGTAATATGATAAACTTGTCACAGATATACAGTGCCCAATTTCAATGAAACGAAGTGAATAAGATGGTCAATTTTTGATATATGAATGCTTTGAATACTTCAGTCTTTAAATTTTTATATTGTAAATATTAATAATAAGATTTTTTTAGAATAATTAGATAATTTACCATTTTTTCTTGTTGGCAAAAATAAATATAAAAGCATGTACATTATGTTAATTTAGCTCTGCCATTGGTAGACCGCCTTCAATTTTTTAAATGTAAAGTAGACTATGGATCCCAAAAGTTTGGCCACCCCTGGTATATAAGGTTACATAAATAAATAAAACCCAAAAGTATTTTTGTCCAAAATTTGAGAAATTTCACTGGAATGAAGAAGTGTTTTGATATCACTTAATGCTAACAGATTGTACTGCTCGGACATCCCATTCATTTCTAACGAACAAATATCGTTCCTTTCTACCTTGAATCCTTATTTGTGAAGAAAGTTTTCAAATTCTAAATAGCATAACTCCATGCTTTGGCCAGTTCTTACAGCAATTACTTTTCTATTAAGAAACCATTCACCTCGTGTTTGGAAACCCGATTTGTTCCCAATTGAAAAAACTTACTTTTCTGGAATAATTCTCTATAATGATCAGGAAATATATTTTCACCTTATGATTGGGTAGGAAGTGGACCACACACATCCACATCAAAAGGTTCTAAAGGATGTTCTGATCGTATGGCCCCCATCTTTTTAAATGAGTGTTATTGTTTTTCCCAATTTACAAAATATACAAAATTCTCTAAGAATTGTTACTACTCTGTTGAATAATACTCTACTGTTACTATTTGTACCCATCGAATAGTACAAGTTTATATGGTAATAGTGATAGTATAATAATGCACTTTCATTTAATGGCGATTTTGTATGAGTAGTGCGTGTGCTGTTAATTTCATCTTTGTTGGAACATCCTCCTTTAGTGTATTTCATAGGTTTTAAAAAACTTCAGTTGTTTTGATGAAAAGTATAAAAATATTCATTTCAATTATTATCAAAAACTAATTTTTCCTTTTGGAACCTACAAAATGTGCCATTTTTCTTTAATCAAGCAGAATCAATTTAGAACCTGACTATTAATTCCTTTTCAATTGCGGATTATGAACATTATTAAATTCCACTTCATTGTGTACTCCCCATTCAACTTTACATAGAATTTAACAATACTAATGCCTACTATTGGAATTTCACTATCTTCACAGCAAGTGACATTTTCATGTAAAAATCTAAAAATAAATTTTTGTTATCACAGAAATGGGCAGTAGCAAATATCCAATAGTTATCGTAATTATCGATAAGTTACTTGCCTCTTGTGATCTACAAGTTGCAATAAACTATATTCCTTAAAAACATTTTTAAGGTTGATTTTATGCTTTCTTAAAACAACTCTCATTTTTGAGTACTCTACAATACTTAGCTTTAACTTTAGAATTAACTTTTTTAAATTCAAATTCTGACTTTAAATGATCATATTGTTAACATTAGAAACAGGGAAGAATACATTTTTTTATTTTTAAGTCTAGAATTTTTAAAGTAAAATTAAAGTTACAATTATAAGGTAAAATTATTTATGATTTGATTAAGCAGAAAGTTAATTAGTCTACAATTCTTAAAGTAGAATTTTTTATTTTATCAGACTTTTTTTTTTTTTTTTTTTTTTTTTTTTATATCAGAAACACATTTTGAATCATTATCTCTACCAGTAGATACAGTAGAAGGTTAATTTCTTACATTTGCTACTTAAATTAGCAGTCTCAGCTCTGTTAAAAATCTCGCATTCCCAATTGCAGATTATTTTGTTTTAACAATTGTCCTGCCTTGATTCCTTCAGGTGTGAAATCACTATTTGACCACCGATTATAGAAATAACTCAACATAAGAAGTCCAAGTTTCCATGAAGCAAGCCAGTTATCAAGATGTTTGCCAAAAGATACATAGTGCTTATAAAACAGCATAGATCAACTTCTTTATACATTCTTTTGACTATGACTGATATTTTTACTAAATGAAAAATATAACATTTAAAAAAATACTTTCTTGATAATAAAAACTTAGCAATTTTTAATTGATAAATGGTGCTCACAAGGAAGAGACTTTTTTTTTTTATCTCCATGTAAAATAATAAAAGTTTCTAACAGACAGGCGTTTCAGAGGATTTTTTTTTTTTTTGTTTACTTCTGGCTGTCACATATTTGTGCTAGTGTTCTGGAACTTTTTAAAAAATGAAATTTATTTGAAACCATATGAACATCATATAGATATGACCTTCAACTCGAAATGAGAAAACACACTTATGTGCACACTTACAAATAATGTGCAATTTTTGATTATATAAACAAAGTGAAATTTATGTTCCTGAATGGTATGCTTTATGACGAAAATTGAAATTCACAAGTGGTATTTATAGTAAATGGAGGATTTTATTTTAACTAGAGCATTCGGTGTTTCAGTTTGCAACAAGAGAATTTTATATATCTTAAAAATAAATATTAAACGTTAGAAGTTGTTAAATGGTAAGTAATGAAAATATGAAAAAAATGTATTTAAATAAGAAATAACTAAAGTATGTATAAAAAAATAAATAAAACATATGCTATTTAAATACACTACAGAGCATTATTAAACAATACATTACTACTTTGGCAATTTCATGGATTTAGATTTAATAGTAAAAGGAGCCTCTGGCCCTGGACTGACACTCGTCGAAAGAGACAGCCAGCCTCAGTGATAAACCCGCTTTTGCCCTTCATGTCGCGAAAGAGTTAAAGAAAGTAAACTTCTTGAGGGGGGAAATAAGATGGAACCAAAACAAGTAGATAATATTATAAGCAGGACTGGTTATTCTACACTCATAAAACAATATTTAGGAATTAATAGTATGCATACACTAAATTTTAAATTAAAAGTAACCATAACTTTTATTTTTTAATATATTTCACTAATTAATATTATCATACAAATTGATCCTCTCTATTACCACATAATTTCAGAACTTTTTCTAATTAAATACAACTATGAGTCTATGAGAGAATATTATAAT
>JAPDSC010015028.1:29862-45817 GCA_026290005.1 Latrodectus geometricus | reverse complement strand
AAATCTATAGATTTTTATAATGCATTTCTCTAATATGACAGATGAATGTATTAACACATTCCCAATTTTTAGAAGAAATTCACTTTATATTGGATGCTTGTTTGACTACTTTTATTTGACTTCCCTATTCGAACAAAAGTAAAGAAAACAATTTTCATAAAGAAAGGAAATCTTATGATTTCAATTGCAAATCAAGGAGTGGCATGGTACTGTGATGAACACTTTTAACTGTGAATAACGCCATCTAGTTTATAATGAATGCAAGTGTTCCATTTATGTTTTAAAATCTTTTCCTTTTATATTGTGTATTGATTTTTGCTGTTGTCCCAGATGGAAAGATGAAGTTTTAAGAAGCAAAAAATGAAATGTAGCTGATGTTAAGATTTTGCGATTTTGTTTGTTTTTTTAATGTAACATTTATTTTACTTTGTGTTTGCATTAAATATGTAACAAATTTCTAGCTTTACTACGGTACCTTTCTAATATGGATCTAGTTGCTGGATAGCTTTCTAGCCTTTCGGCCATTTACCTTCTATTTTTAAAAGAATAATCTAAGACAATGGTAGTTAAATTGTTATTGCCTAAAGATGAGATTTGCATAAGAAATAGAGGAAAGTGCTCCCAATAAGGCAGTACTCTGCATGGCAAGTAAGATAAGGAGATATGCTTTATTCGCACGAAGGAATTATTGAGATATCATGTTCAAAATGACAGTGAAGAAAACGACATTAAAAATTAATACAAATATATGAAAGATAAGTAAGGAATCTTGAATAATTATGTATTTACAATAATAAAAGAACTACATGAATAAGTTGTGAAAATAAAAAGATCTTGACTAAAAAAAAATATATATATATATATATATATTTACAAGAAAAATATCAAAACATATAATTGTTAGGAAGACTAAGATATCTTGAGTAATATATTATTTACAACATGACAATTGCAGAAGATGGTTGGTTGGGTTTTGTGGCGCAAGGTCCAAAGAGGACAAGCTGCGCCCAATTGCAGGAGAATCATAATAGACAGAATAAGAAATATTTAAAACATAGAAAATTTTAAACATAGAAAAACAAGTAATTTAAAGAACAACGTGTACAAATTATGTAATATAAATAATACTACCTTTCTAATATCTGAGTAGAGACTGATGAGATCAGGTTCAGCTAATTTGAAGGGATCTATGTCAGGAAGAACAGGTTGGTGGTGGTGATGATGACCAGGCACATGAGCGGCAGGTGTTTGCAGGAGTGGAGCAAATGTAGAGAAACATTTTAGTCGTGAGATGGTTTGTCTGGTAGATCTGCCTATGGGTCCATGAAAGCGCCATCTGTGGTTGAACAAAATGCTTACCTGCAATAAACAATGTGAGAAACTGCTTCAAATATATAACAAACTTAAAGTAAAAAAAGTTGAAATTACAGAATGCAGTTCAATTTTCAGACACATATTAATTTTAAAAACAAATAATTAAATTTATACACAACATAAAAAGTAATAATCAGCCAACTTCAGCTTTGCTTGATTAGTAGGAGCAACCTTCCTAATATTACATATAAAAACATTTTAATTAAAAATTACAATTTTTGAAAGAGAAATAAAAATGATAGAGTAAAAATTAATCATTTTAAAGAACTTGTAAGTCATGGATTGAACTTCAACATTTTAAAGAATTACATTACAAAATATGGAAAGAATTACTCATTCTTTCCGTATTTTTTGTTTCTGAATTTCAAATGGAAAGTATTATTCATTCTTCCCATATTGTGAAATTCAGAAACATCTATGGTCTCTGACTGCACAAAGACAAACCACGATTTCAAAAATATAATATTTTGAATAAAACTTTTAATTTGTATTTACTTTTGTAACATAAGAACATAATTGTTACATAAGAAAGTTTGTCTTATTTGTAATGACAGTGTAGCTGCAATAAAGGAAAGCGACATCAAGAGTTATTATACTAAGTAATGAATTTGGGTGGTTGGGTTTTCTGGTGCAAGGTACAAAAAGGACAAGCTGCGCCAAAGCTTTGTTTCTATAAGCTATTCATTTATTGTAGAGAACCCAAGCAACATTAAAATCAAATTAAAATACAAAAAACAGGGTAAATAATTAATTTAAAATAAAGTAAAATAAAATTCTAAAATTTAAATAAATTCAAGGAAACCCATTGCCCTTAAAAAGGCAAAAAGGTTTCCGTGGGAAGTAATGAATTAGAAGGTCATTTTTAAAAATGATTAGGTGAGTGAATTAACATCAAACCTAAATTGTCAGCCGTTACCATATCGAATAAAAAATTTTAAAACAGTATGTGTTAGCTACATAATAGAGCAGAAAAAATTGTTAAGCACAAAAAAACTTGGCTAATGGATAGTTTGTGCAGGAATATCTTCATCATATAACTTGGTGTGCTTTGTTCATCATGAACTAAAATTATATTAATTATTAGCTTGACTGGTCTCACAATAGAAAGGCATGGAGGATATAACAAAAAATCTATTCAAATACAAAAATTTTTATTTTGTTCTGTAGCAAGGAACGAATCAATAGATGCAATGGATAAATTAATTACTTATGGCATTGATAGAAATTTCAGCTGTAGAAGAATAAGACAGCGACATTCTACTTAAAGTAACAACTCTATGAAATGATTTGTATTCAAGTCTGCCATGAATTATGGCTAAATGTGAATTGGACTTCAGGAATAGATGTGTTGTAATCCCAGATGGTGCTCAACTTTGACTGGAAAGAAAATAGGAGTAACCACTTAAATATCATGGAAAAGCAAGTGGAAATAAAAATAGCTTTCTATTTTACCATCCAGAAAAAATAGTTCCAACAAATTATTCTCAATTCCAACAAATTATGCTCCATTCTAACAAATTATTCGTATTTCGAGTATGGTATTTCAGTTGTATTGAAAGTTGTTCATTTTATCTGGTCTAAAGAAATTAATCATACTTATTTTAACAGTTCTTAATCGATTTGAAAGATGGACATTGTAATGTATATTGCAGCGAAAGTAAGCCAGTTGATGCGAGAAAAGATGTTTCAATGTGACTTCATGGAATCAAAAGAAAAATCTACTCATGAGTTAAATGAGAACTGCTTGAATTTCTTGCCAATATTACAAGTCATCTCTGTGATGTATACTATTGCTCACTGGGAAAAGATCAACATGTTTGTAATCCTTAGGATCGTGAAATCTTCTGACATAATATTAATTTTATGGAAAAGTGTTGCTAAAGGAGAATTCCATTCACTTTTTAAATCTGTCTGAAGAAGTCTGAATGAGTTTGAAAAATCATACAACATTGAATTCAAACAATTGGGTACAATATATTTTAAATCTGAATAAGAAATTTAAAAGTAAGGTTCTGATTTTCATAAAAATTTCATTTTCATGAGAAAGTTCTCACTAATTTCAGTAGACATTGGAAGTCTTACCTTGAATTGGAATTTACAGATCTTTATTATAGGATTTCATTTAAACGATTATTTAATTTTATTTAGAACCAACATTATATATAATAAACAATATATATGTATAATAATAAATATAATATAATAAACAAATGTGTAACACTATCTCTTCACTTAAAATCAATTAGCCTTGTTAAATAATTTTCTCTTTTTATGCAAATATTTTGATTACACTGTTTTTGAGCGATCTGCAGCTCTTTGTGAATTTATTGTACTGACTCTCGAGCGTAAAAGGTTGAAGACTCCTACTTTAAAACGTACCTTAAAATATAATCATAACTAATTATGAGTAAACTAAAGTCTCTCAAAGGAAGAGGTTTCTGAAAACACAAGTTTTATTAATAGGCCAGATTAAAAGGTTTTCAATACAGAAAAGAGCTAGCCCTCGAAATTTGCAATCCATTTCAAACTGTAAGTCCTAGACTAATTCGGCCCATGCGCAAAAATTGACTGTTAAAAACAAAAAACAGAAAATAGCACAAAGTAAGCCAGTTGTTTTGTGGGAATGTGTGAAAGACCGAGAGATCAAAATGAATGCCAAAAAATATTTAAGAAAAATAAGTCTTCAATACTTAGAAGTGTAACAAAATAAAATTTTGTGAAAAAGTTAATTATTAAACACTTAATAAAGTCTTAATAAATAAGTATTTTCTAATGACTAATATAAAATTTATTTATACATACATATATAAGCATGCTTGGGAACTAAACATTCTGGGTTTTGCATTAGGCTGTCTACCTAATCGGGACACATGCTTCACACCCCAGGGACACGATCACGAAAACAGATAAGGATACTGTAGGCCTTGGCCCCACAAGAATGTCATGTCAATCAGTTTATATATATATATTATATATATATAAAAAGTTAATGTCACCTGGATGTTCTGAAAGCATGCAAAGAATCAAATATGGAAAATTTGATACCACATAGAGGTAGTAAACTGTTACAGGGCATTTTAACATCCACAACCTAATTTATTCTTTATGCCTTTCCAGCCTTTTCACAGAAGACATAAACACCCAACTGATGAGCATGAAAATAATATAAGTACAAAATCCATCTTCTGTTGTTCAATTGTGGCTGGGATCATACCCAGGTCCTTATGCTGAGAAGACTGCTCACAACACCAAGGTAAGACATAATTATGGAACATTTAGATGAAATAACAATCTCAGCTAGGCAATATCAATGATACTATGCTCACACAATAGGATGAGCTTTTGATGTCTGCTTTCATTTCTACCAAAAAAAGAAACCTAGAAAATTCCCAACATTCATCTTAAAAAAGGAGGGGACAAAAACGCAACGTCTGTTTCGGGCACACAACGGCCTTAGGTTCGATTGAACCTAAAGCTTTATTACGAAGAACACATATAAATCACAAAGCTATTATGATTTCCCAAAAATTAAAAAAATAAAAAAAGCCTCTTTCAAAATCCACTCTAAAGAGAACTTAAGGAAAACTAGGATATTTCAAACATTTGATCGCTGCGCATTTCTCTTAAGTAACATTACTGAAATAATAAGCCATGGATAAAAAAACTATGACAATAACATAGATCAACTGCAAAAAACGTGGGTATCGAACCCACAAACTTCTGAAAAGACGACCAGAAAGTTTATTATTCGCGGCCTCTCCAACCGAGATGTTAATAAAAAAAATAGACCAAAATTAGCAAAGAATAACAAGAAAATACTTAACTTTTGAAATCAGTGTATATGATCTTTTTCTTCGTGCAAACAAGTTTAATAAGTGAAACGTTACTTTTTCCCCCACAGAAATAAGAGCTCATACGATTACGAAAGATTTATTAATTATAATGAAGTATTCTGATTATTTCCCCAACATTCTGATTTAAATGAGCAACAATGAATGACATATATTCTTCACTGTTTTACTAATTTTCTTTTGTTTCCTACTAGATAGAAGATAGACTTTCATTAAGTTTTTTGTAATTTCAACTACAGTCACGCAAAATAAACCGAGGTGGCCTAGTTGATTAGGACGTCGTTCTCCTAAACGGAAGGTAGTGAGTTCGAATACCGGATCAGACGAAGATCCGCCGTGTTCACTAATAGCGACTGAGCACGTAAAATATGTTGTGGTCGAAATGTCCTCACATTCCAAACTAATACCTCTGGAGGTGTTAGGCCTTTGTTCTTCTCTGGCTTCCTATCTCTAAATCGGAAGACATAAATGGTACTGCCATCTCTGAGCCAAAGTCGTACTTCCACTCTCGTGAGGATGTCTTTTCAAAAACGGAAGATGCTCTTTCTGACTTTATTCGTCCAGTACCTGACGGTTTCGTCAAGTGTAATAATAAGCAGCAGCTACAACAAAATCTTTCCATAAAATCTGGATGCTTTTTTTTTTTTTTTTTAGCGTGAGAATTATAGATTATTTGACTGTAAAATTTAAATCTCTGTGAAGCTCCCTTGTGAAACCGATGAAAAGCTATGAAATCTACATTCAAATTAAATATATTAGGTTGGGGAAAAAGAAATCCAATATTTTTACGTGAACTTTTTGTAACTTCTTTCAGATTCGCTTTGTAAAAAGGTTTAAAACAGTTTTCATGTAGATTTTTAGGTCTTGTGCGAAGCTACGACTGCTGACATGCTGTCAAGTTTGATCATTTTTGATATTTTATAGACATTCTCGACGATGTTGTATCCATGCGAGGTGCATCTTTAGCAACCAAATACCCAAACAGAATCGACGAAACCAAAATTGTGCGTAACTAGTTGTTACAGTCATATATAGGACGATAAACACCTTTCACAATTTTAGCCACCCGGCAATCTTTTTCGCCGTTACAAGAGAAAAACGAAAATGTATCGAATTTTCTGTTCGTTGTCTTCCATTTTTAAAACCTTGTACTCGTAACTGAATGAATCAAACAAAAAACCGCAAGAGGATAGTTTAGTGTCAAATGTCACCTTTCCAACGAGCATACATCTGAAATTGTTTGATAGATACCTCACGAGATAGCGATCACTACAGACGTCTACCGAAAAAATAATGGATAACTTTTTCCCCAACATAATATAATGCAGTACCTATTTATAGCACGAACTGTAATGAAATTCAACTGTTATAATTATGGTGATATAAGAAAACATCACTTAAAAATTGATATTACAAAATAAATAACTTAAAGTGTCCCTTCGTATTACCTTTTATATCATTTTTTGATAATGATGTAAAAGTAGAGGAAACCCGGAAAACTACCAAGCTCCTGCCTTGAAATGCATACAGATAATAGAATGCAAATATCTCTCTCATTATTCAATGGACACTAATCATACAACTTCACTGTGTTTAATATGCTGATCAAAGAAAATCTTCAGGTATTGATCCCCACCCTCATCGGTATTCAGAATGCATTACTATACATTGCTTTTTCACAATTAGCTTCTTTTGCACCAAATTTCTTTTACATCTCCAAGATCAGTGGTGTTGTCGAGTCGGAACACTCCGGAACGTCGTTCCGGTACTTCCTTTTTGGACAGGAACGCGTTCCGGAACTAAAGATGATTTCTGATAACGAGAATTGGCTGACGCATTGAAAAAAAATTAAAAAGAATTGCTGATTTCTTTTTTTTTTCCCCTAATTTGTGACGAATATGTGTTATTATAAACAAGTGTTTGAACCGAACCCGAACCAATACAATGTAACAATTAGATTAATAAATACTACTGTTAGCAAAATATTCTATGCACGCTATTTACGCTACTTAAGTCAACATAATCCTATTTGGAATAATTTTATAAAAACCATTAGTATTTTCATGTATTGTTAAAAATATTTATGCAATATTGTTTGAGTATCTACTATGCGTATTTTATAATTTGTTAACTAACTTTTATTAAATGTTCCTATTATTGTAATAAACATACATTATATATATATATATATATATATATATATATACATACACAAAATGATTTTCGTTTCCTTTCCTTTTTATGCTATATACAGGCCCGATCATGGCGACAGGCGAAAATTGGGAGAAATCCCCCACCGTCGTCGTCAAATTTGAGATATAAGACATAAAAAAAAAAAAAAAAAAAAAAACCTTGCCGCCGGGATTATTATGGAAAATTCCCCCCCCCCCCCCATTGTTAAATTTGGGACATGAGACTGCACAGAGCGGCCGCCTACCCAGGATCGGCCCTTTTTAATATAATTATATATACGCGTTCCGGTAAAAAAAAAAAAAAAATTAGCACAACATCACTGTCTAAGACATTGAATTGATATGAGGGGGACACTTTCACTTAGTTTCAGCGATTTCTAATACAAATGACGTAATTTTTAATTTTTTTTGTAATAATTTACATCGTTTATTTTATTTTAATGCCACACCTACACATTTTTTCGCCTAATATTTAAATTAATTTCTAAATATTGGTTTGATATTTTATAAAATAATTTAATCGAGAAGAATTTATTTAGTCTGACTGGTGTTGTGAGTCAAAGAAAGCCAAATTCCATTCATTATTTTATTAAGAATTATTATAAATTCCTTTTAATAATCTTCTATTATTTTCTATTTTAAGAAGTGTATTAAAATTTTAAAAAAAAGCTTTAAAAATTCCATTTTAAAAGAACAAAGCATCTACAAGTGTCATTTGCGTCTACTTACAAAATATTTTTAACGTGAAAGAAAAATAGATTATTTTCTGCCAGAAATGTCTACCGCATTCAAAATCGGCGAAAGAAAAGAATGACCGGAATCTTCTCTTTTGCCATAGGCAAAGAAAAATCTTCGCCACAGAGAGCAATCAGTTTCACCTATATCCTGGGGCTAAGTACCAAAAAAAAAAAAAAAAAAAAAAACACTCAATTACTGCAGAAAACAACTTTGAACTGGCGACCTAAAGAGCAACGCCAACTTTTCGTTGCCAAGTTCGAGGTTACCGAACACACATCGCGGAGGTGAATATAGTTTCACCATATTAAGAGAAAATGGAATTCTCAGACGAGATTGCAAAAGACAAAACTAAACTTAAGATGCTTGTAACCAGCTGTTGCAGAATTAAATTTAAAATATATTATCTAGCATAATTTTTCAAAGAACAATCTGGCCTAGAGAATTACAACACAAGTTATAATTCTTATTTTATATATTTTGATAAGTTAATAATTTGAAACTCTCCCATCAACAATCAAACATTTCACAATATTTTTCTCTACTTTTATAAAGCTTTCAGCCATTAACGTTAGATTAATAAAATATTGAGCCGTTATCATTCCTATCAAGATTCCTGAAACAATGTGTTCAGTATGAAATAAAAAAACTTGCAACCAATTCACAGCATTGAAATCGGAGGAATATTCCAAGAAATTCGGAATCACCAAATAATCCACACCCAAGGTGCGAGTAGAACCCATGAACATTCTAGTAGATGCCAGACTGATTTAGTTGTTGATCCGTGGTCACGTTCTGCACACGAGGGTTTATTAAACGGCACCTACAGTTATATCTGGATTCCTAGCCACAAGGAGCATCCATGACTGCCGTTAGAATCGAAACCACAATCTGTTTGTTGAACTAAATGCTAGAGCTATAAGCATTCGGCTGCCAGGTCAATTCCAGAACGTGGACATACGCAACAATTTACAGTCCAAGCCTCATAAGTCAGTATCAATAAAATATTTTGCTCTGATAAATTAGGAGTCTCTAAAAAGAGCCTCTTCATTCGAACGATGAAGTAATCCCACGCTTACGAAAATCTCCTCGAAAGTAAATAGCATATAATTTGTTTGAAATATAAAGAATGTAAATTTAAAAATAAACTTGTAAACAAAGAACTAACAAGATCTCAAAACAGAAACACTTATATCAAGTATACATTTATTTATTTAAAGTATAAATTTTAATGATGTAATGAAAGAGACAAATCGTATTCTTGGAGAAAAAAAATTATTTTTGGAATCAACATAGACAAGTTAATTTGGTTGGTTTTTCTCAGCGATCATTTTAAGCAGAGATAACTGGACAGGAACCTATTTTAAAAGTAGATTCTGAAACACTGCACACATCTAATCTTAAGGTGGGATTCGAACTGTTAACCCAAAAAGCCAGAGTGTAAACCATTCGGTTGCCAGTTCGGTGACGTCAAAGTTGGAAGGTAAATTTATGATTTACAAAGAGGAAATTCCACTGAATGTTACAAGGAAGAAAACTAGAAAAGCACCCACCGTAATAGAAGGCTTACATGCAGAATGCCCATTTCCTTTAATTCAAAAATGATGAAATTCGACCTTCTCCCAAAAACATAACTACCATAAATGCATTGTGAGCACAAACATTGATTCTGCTTTTGACAGTAGGCGACCTAAGCTCGAAGCAGCTGTAAGGCTTATTATGATTTGGCTCTGACGTATTCAGGTTTTGGAGAAAAAAATAGAATCTCACCCATCCGAGTATCTGGTTGGTATCGAACCTTTCACATCGAAAACAGCGTACTGAATCAATTAAATACAACTATGTTATATTTATATATGTAACAACTATTATTATTATTTATATATAAACTATATTAATATATATATCAACTAATTTAGTGCTGCCCACCCTGTCTAGTGGTCAGCATGGCTGGCTGGCTGCGGATAGGAAGGCCCTGGTTTCGAATCCTAGTTCGGGCATGGATGTACTTTTTTTTTCTCTGTCTTTGTCCTTTCCTTGTGTGAATGAAGTATGAATGGTTGCCTACCCTATATGCCATAAGTACCTAACGGTACCTATGGCATGTGTGTACTGAAGAAGTCGGACTCCACACCAAATTACGGTTCAGTAGAAAAAGTGGAGCAGCGCACCCCGAATTGCCAGCCTAACTGTCACTCGACAATAAAATAGAAATTTAGTATTTTAATTTTAGTAGGAATTTAGTACTTTTTGAATACAACAAGTTTCCACTTCACATTAACTGTCACTGAATGCAGCCAGAAATCTCTTTAAGAAGCAGAGAGAGAGGAAGGCCTAGAATATCGATTTCTCACAAGAATTCTTTAAAATAAATAACTTGGCAGATATTAATGTGATAAATCAAATTGCGAAATATTTTCGCATCATAAAATTCTAGTGACAAAATTTATTTTAAAAAAGATTTTTTAAGTGATCACTCGAGTGAATTTGAAAAATCGGTTCTTGTGTTCATACATGAACTCGGAAAAAAATCATTTTGCGTAATCGGGCCGCCACGTTTCAGGTGACAGTTATTCGCACTCTGGAACTGCAGACTCTTCGCGAGATTGATTTCGAACACATTCCCAAACGTCTTAAACAGGAGGTCATTAAACTAGAAGTGACCTTGAAAACCGGAACGAGGAAGCAGCCTTACACTTCCCAGAGGTAACGGATCCTCGCGGTCCAGGCCCACTGAACTGCCGAATGTGGAGTAGAGAAGTTCTGTGTCAACACAAGATGAACTCGGAGATCCGAGTGACCTAAAGGGGGCGGGGCAGGCAGGGAATTGGAACAAATCTCTCCACTGTTCGTGCAGCCCATCCTCGCCCAGCACAAGGATAGAATTAACTTTTTTTTTTTTTTTTTTAAGATGCATCCGTGTGATAGAAAAACAAAGCACTTCGATTCACGAACACGCAACTAAAAGAATCTGAAGCATTTCATTTCCGGAAAGCAAAGCAATGCGATTTAGGACAGTCAGTTGTGCAAGTTCTACGAATCCTGGACGGAAAAACACATTAAAGCCACAATAGAGGATGTATTATTGATCAATGAAAAACACGAACATTAGCAGTAAGACGATCAAAAAATTTTGAGAACCATGTTTATTAGAGTCGGCTCAAACTCTAATTACTATTAAATACAGGGTGTCTATGAAAGAACTCCGGGGTTTTGAGGCAAAATATTTTAATGAAATAAAAACACATACATGCATGTTTTATACATGACTGAAAAGCTTACATTTTCAAGTTTTCTTTAACACTTAGTAAAGTTCTATATAAGCCCCGTTAGTGGCACGGCAGACGTCTAAACGGTATTCTACCTATTCCATGGCCTCCAAGGAGCCCTGATCTGACTCCGTTGGATATTTTCTTCTGGGGGCATATCAAGAATCTTGTGTATGCAGAGAAAATTCGTGATGTTCAACATCTCAGGGAACGAATAGTCAATTGTGTGGCAACCATCTCCCCCAGACATGCTCACCAGGACATGGGAAGAGGTGGAATGCTGTTCAGATGTCTGCCGTGCCACTAACGAGGCTCATATAGAACTTTACTAAGTGTTAAAGAAAACTTGAAAATGTAAGCTTTTCAGTCATGTATAAAAACATGTATGTATGTGTTTTTATTTCATTAAAATATTTTGCCTCAAAACCCAGGACTTCTTTTATAGACACCCTGTATAACAAGACCTAATAATATTGGCGCAAAACACCCATTAAAAGTGAATTCTGATCTTTCACTTACTTGTCTGGTTTACATTGTCGTTTTTAAATTGAAGAGACGTCCAAATGACAACGCAATTCGTTTGTCGTTCAGTCATTTATTGAACACGAAAGGCAATTAGACCGGGATTCTGCGAAGTAATGATGAAATTCACGAAGTGTAAACAAGACTAAGTTCAACAAGACAAGTGTTCCAGAATCGCATAAGACAATGTCAGTTCACTCTTATGAGATTCATGGTAGAAAATAATTGTCAGCATTAAATATCCAAAGAGTAAAAGAATGCATTTCATTTTATTTTTCAACATTATATTCAGATACTTTCCCAAGAGTAGACATTTCTCCTTTTTGCAAATCTTCCAACGATCTCTTTTGTAGGAAATTATATATTTTTTCTAAATTTTTTCCGATCAGCATTAAAACGCATTCAAATTTCCAAGACAATATTTTTTTTTTCTTTTTCCAGCAAATGTATTTTAAAATCACCAATGTCAATAATAAAAAGAAAAGAATATTCCGTTACGTCAGCATTAATAGGTTTTTTAACAGAATCTAACGTCGCTGCTATTTTACCACCGAAGATTCCTTGATATTTTAAATTGTTTTGAAATAGCATAGTTAATTACCCAGTTATTTTCTTGGTCTCAAACTACAAGCTTTAATCCCTTCAACGATTCGATAAAACTGAGTACCAAGCATGCTTGTGAACTACATACTGGGAGTTTCGCGTTAGGCTGACTACCTAACTGAGACGCTTCACAGGACAGGGCCCTCGGCCAGGAAAACAGATTTGGGCGCTGTAAGCTTTGCTACCACAGGGCTGTCGTGCCAGTATTTTTTTTTTTTTTTTAAGTTTAGTTTATATATTTATATTAATTAATTGTGTTTGATTGTTTTAGAGAATAAAGTAATATTTCTTTTTCAAATTCTTGGGCAACGTCTTCCAATGAAATAACTTCTTCCAACATCGATAAAATGGCTTCTTTGATGAGAACATCTACCATGAAATAAAATTTTACGTCACCGATCGTCCACTTGTTCAGAGCATTTGAAATCCTTCTCAGAGAAAAATCCTTTCATTTCTAAAAATAAGGAAACTAACTTTTTTTAAATGTTTCCTCCTGAAATCTAAAGTATCTTATCACAGAGCAAAGAATTTGGATGTTAATTCGCCATTTCTTCTAAAAAAAAAAATTTAATTGACCCAGCTAAGATTTTGGTGAGTTCCAAGACATCGCAACTTTCAATTTTAAAATATTGCAAGTTTCCAAAGGAATTATCTGCAAATTGCTTCATAATGAATTCGATGCAACATTGAACATTTATTTCAAATGCGCGGATAATTTTTTTACGATGCTATTAAATCCTACCATTCGAGAAGCGGCACAAATGATGGCATCCACTGGGTGTGCCACCGTACCTCGGAGAGAGGGTGGCACACCCAGCGTATTCTGATTTAGAACCAGAGATCAGACAGAAAACACTCAGACTTAGCATGCTTCTTTGTGACATCATTTCACATGGAAGACATTGCGACCATGACTTATTTCACGTGAGTTTAGTGATCAAGACGAATCGGCAAAATCAGTATAAAACTCACAACCTTCGGATTAATAAAACGACCCCTTTCCCAACCAGGATGTCCGGCTTCTGGTAAGCAAATCTCATACTTTTTGCTCCATCGATTGAAATTGAAACAAGTTTCTGGTGGCGAAATATGGACGTTTTCACAAGCATTCCATGAATATTTGCACTTTGAACATTATTTCGCTCAAATGTAAAATATTGCATTTCGTTTCCATGACAACACACAACTTCTTGGTAAATTTTAAAAGTTCTAGCTTAATGGCATCATGAACTCTTACGATGATCCTGCAATATACAGTAACTGCAAAAGAGAAGCGCAATATGCATCTGATTTCTTAAGAGGACGAGAAAGACTGGTTGGTTAAGGCGTTCGTTCTAGTCATTGAAAGGTAGTGAGTTCGAGTCTGACCCAATCCAACAACTTCATGTTCGCCAATAGCGGCTGGGACACGTTAAATAGGTCGTGATCACGATGTCTTCCATGTGTAATACTCTGGCGAGGCAGACCAAGTCTGGGTCTTCTGCTTGATTCCTGCTTCTAAATTATGGGGGCCACGATGGCACATCTACTGCGGGCCCCGTTATGAGATGACATCACTTCGGGCCCTAAGTAAAGACTAAAAAAGGAGAAAATCCTTGTAACCGTACCTTATGTATAAAAAAAACATTTCTTAAAAGACGATCTTGTAAGCTTAGTGTCCAAATAATAAAATTAAGCGTACTATCCTTCTTTAGGTGAATCAAAGTATCACCGTTCATTTAGTTTGGTTCATCACTCGAAGATTATTATTTTGCACGAAAGCTAATTAGACAAAGATCTACAGTTTAAGGTGAAAAAACCGAAACACTAAAAACATCCAAGCACAAAGTGGGATTAGAACCCACGACCTGTTGAACCGAAGACAAAAGCATTAATTATTCAGTTGTCAACTCTGCGTTTAATTTACTGTGGTTTTTAGGAACAACTTTGAACAACCCCCCCCCCCAAAAAAAATTACACGCCAAATCTGGCACTCCCTACGGACTTTTTAGGATTGCTCTTTTTTATTTTGGTGTTACCAATTTAGGCATTTTCAGCTTTTCGGTTTTTGCTGTTGCCAAATTTAGTATTTTCTTGTATTTTGTACCATTTTCTGAGTTTTTTTGTAAAAAGGTTTTTCATGTATTATTTGTATTTAGCGAGAATCCATCTTGGCGAGTAAAAAAAGCTCCAAAAACAGGTATTGTGGTTGGTAAGGGAAAAAAAGTCGCCAAATTTTCGATTTTGGGATGGGGGGGGGTATATCAATTATGTGCTTTGTTTTATTAAATAAGACTGGAAAATATTCATCATTTAAGATTTTATAATAATTTCTGTTATTAAATATATAATTCATAGCCATCTCTGATGTGAAATACATTACACTGAATCTATTTCAAACTGATTAAGTCCATTTTATCAGAGAACTAGAAATTTGTCCATGGCAAGTAAGCCAATATTACTTTTATTACCTTTTAAAAACTTCGATTAATGACGAATGAAATTTCCTTTATGAGAACGATATTTCCCTTCGCTCCTACAGCAAAACGAAATTATATTAGGTTGGGGAAAAAGAAATCCATTATTTTTACGTGAACTTTATGCAACTTCTTTTGGATTCACTTTGTAAAAAGGTTTAAAACAGCTTTCATGTAGATTTTTAGGTCTTGCGCGTTACGACTGCTGACATGCGGTTAACTTCGATCATTTGTGATATTTTATAGACATTTTCGACGATGCTGTATCCACATGCGAGGTGCATCTCTAACATCAAATTTTCTGAATGATTTTTTATATAGTACACATTTTTTTACTTAACATTATAAGTTTTCATTAGAATGAGATTAGATTCAAACAGGAAAAAAAGTAGGACGTATCGTGAAGTGCCCTGGTGTCAAATATCTATTGGCCCTACTATTTTGGGGGGGGGGTCCTCTACGCGGTTACGTTAATGAATTAAAAAAAAAAAAAAAAAAAAAAATAAAAAAAAATATTTATAAACTAAAAAAAAAAAAAAAAAAAAAAAAAAAACATGACACGCAACTCATAGAATTTCCTTACATTTCACTTCATTAACTCAAAATAATGATGACACTACAAATCTTGAGCAAAATAAAAACCTTTGAGTCAATGTTTTTAAGTTACGGGAATTCGCTTGGAAAACTTTTTGTACTGCGAATTTCTAAGCAATAAAAAATATAACATTAAGGGCAATTGGTTTTGGTTTAAGACAATTTTTCTTATTCTTGTTTATTTTCATTTTAAGAATCATACATAAGTTAATATTCCCAAGAATAAGTTATTTTTCCCAATTTCAACAAACCGTGTATTATACTCAGCAACTATTAACAAAATTTATGAGGAAATATCACTAAACATCATCGAAAATCAAGTTATACTTTTTCAAACATGTCGTTTCCCCCATTACATA
>JAPDSC010015028.1:0-24862 GCA_026290005.1 Latrodectus geometricus | reverse complement strand
CGAAAAAATAGCCAGTTTAAATCACCTTATAAAATTATTACATAAAATTATGATTGTCTCTTACAATAAATGAAACTTGTGTCAATATAAATGATTAGTATTTTTTATAAACAGCAAATTTTTATTATTTTTTTTAATTTTGGTCAAACTTAATAAAAGATTAAATTTCAGACGGCGTAAAGACAACTTTTCTTCATTTAACAGATTCACTGTTCAAATAAACTTAATTTTCAGAAATGAATGAAAAATTGACGTACAATAAGAATTACCTCAATATTTTCGATAGTTTAAACATAATTAGAAACAATATAGCAGACTTATTGTATTTAACAACAAAAAACAGATAAAAGTACTAGAGCAACTTCATTTTGGAACAAAGGATTATTTTAGAATACGGTATTAGGAATATAGATGGACTAATATGTAGGTAAAGGTGAAACAAAAGCAAAGAAAAGTTTGCTTTTAGCAGGTTCAGAATTTTATAAAAATATTGATTTGTATAAACGTAAATAAATAATAAGTACTTTTTACACCGTTAATTTCGCAATTGATATCAAATTAATTTATAAGGTATCTACGGCATCGAATATAAATAATTTATTATCTACTCTTTTTTATGCGATCTCATTTACATAAAGAATTTTCCGCTATACAGTTTATACCTTTAACAGAACTTTTTTTTTCATTCCTATAAATTATTCGGCTGGTATATTTTATTTAATATCGTTAACTTCAAAATATTGCATCACACTCAGGAAATGAATCAATCACGATTAGTCTGTCGCGCAACGTCCTATCTTCCACAAGAGTGACAATTAGAACAGGACCTATTGTTTAACATAAACTCCAAACCAATCTTAAAGTGGGACTGAAACCACAACGAACTGTTACCGAAAGGCAGAGCAATAACTCGACCGAACCAGTCATGAGGATTGGTGATCGCAAAGATGTTCTGGTCTGCCTTAAATTAGGTAAAGGAAAGCATTCTGGAGCCAGTTATTGCACCAGCATGCTTACCTGGGAATGGGCTCTACTAGTAGATGGAAGCAACCGGATAGAAATCTTCATAACTGAGAAGCAGGGTGTCCCAGCCCTAATTCATGAACACACGGATCTTTGGGTTGGAATTACTATCCTCTAATAACGTAACTAATCAAGACACTGCGGCCCTAGTAATGTGCCAGTAGATGCAGAAATGCTTGTTTCCACCATCAAAAAAAAAAAAGATTGCTTAAATAAAAAACAATCTTTCCCATGACAGTTTAAGATTCTCCAGTATTTGTTCACTTTAATTTTTTGTTCAAGAATGATATTCCCATTTCAGAAACATTACTTCTGATTGCTTAATATGGAAACAAAAGAAAAAAAAAATCATTCCTTTTATGGAAAATTGCGTGCGCTATTATTATTCTACTAAATGTGTCCACAGCGGTTTAAATAATTTTTTATCAATCTAATGTGTACACATTTAAATGGCTTTTAATTTCTTTTGAACCAGTGTCTATTGAAAACATTAAAGTAATTTTAACGATAAAGTAGCTTTCTAAATAGCAAATTAGAAATATCATTTATATGAAAGCTCAGACACTTCAACATTTTCATTTAAAAGAATTCTAGTTTTTAAAGATCTACATAAAACAATTTTTTACTATTTTTGATATACAGAGATATTTCTTTCAAATAAACATGACATATTACCATAACGTAAATATTTCTTATATATGTAAACGATATCACTAATTACTGAATTTCCAAACAAGAATACTAGCTTGAAGTAGAGTTCGAACAAGAACGCAACAATCCTATGATGGAACAAAAGTAATCTTCAGTTTTAATAAACGTAATCTTCATCAGAATTCGAACTAAAAGTCAGAATTCAAAGAGCCTACTATTACCAGAATTTAAATCTGGTTTTCTCGAGAAAACCAAATTGAAATGCTGTACAACCTAAAACTACTGCCATGCCTGTTTTTAAAAAGAATGACGCTTTGATTTGATTTTGTTATCACTCCTAGAGATGAATAATAGAAATACGATAATATAAATACTATTCTATGAATTGCTTAGAGGTATTTTACAACAAAAGAGTTTAGCTGCTTGCAAAATAGAAAAATAACAAGTCGTAAGAATATTTCGATAAGTTAAGATCCGCCATGACAGCAATCTACAGCTGTTGTGTCAATCACTAAGGCAGTAGCTGGGACGTTACATTGTACTGGGATATATTAATACTTACATTGAAATTCTTAAGAAAGTTCTAGAAGCAACATTTCAAATTTTCAGCAATAGATTGTTTTTGACATACTTTAATCATTTAATGGTAGTTATAAGTGAATTTCAAATTTACAAATTATTTTTATTGCTGCCATTTCAAAGTAAAGCAGCAAACAATTTCAATGTAAATATATCAAATTTCTACATCGATTTGGTTTAATGCGTCGCTGTACCATCACCTTTTACACATTAGCCTCAATCCGGTTTTAATTCGATTCGGTTTAAAGTATACTAAACTTAAATACTGTTAAATGAATTTCGAAGCGTTACAAATATCAATCCCTGAGGCAGCAGCCTAATCCATGAACTCCTGAAGTAACGCCCAATAAGTTAGTCATTCTGCTAGATGCATGGTTGGGATGCCTATTAACAAGGAGGACAGAATTTTCATTAGAATTCATTCCCACATATACAAATTTTAGTTTCTGAGCTTCTCTCTCATATTGGCAGAATGTCCTATTTCATTTTACTATAAAAAATTGAGTACTGCGTATGTAATTTGCTTACACACATATAAATATATATATACATATAATATATATAATACAGATAGAAAGTTATATATATATATACCTTCTCTCTGTATTATACTTATTTATAAATATGAGCTTGCCCAACTTTACACTACTTTCAATTAAACTATTATTGCAAATCATTTGTACCAAGAAACTAATTTTAAAAACTTCAATAGTTCAATCATTAAAATTTTATAATGTAAGAATTAAAGTTCAAGAGAAAAATGCCATTGGAAACCAAAATAACAATAAAATTCTTTGTGGTATATTATTAAATGAATTTTTACTTTATTATTTCCTTTAGTCATAAAACTTGATAATGGTATGGGACACAATCCTAAGAATATTTTTAAACAGAAAAATCCAACAAACATGCTTTGGAACATAAGACAATATAGTTTAAATTGGAGACAATAACAAGAAAGCAAAATATTAAGTAATAAGGCAAATCCATGGGTTAGTCAGTGTTGTCATAATTTGTTCATTTTGCTGTTTTGTGATAAATTTTTTGCAAGCAAGAGCTCATTCATTCATGGCTTATGTTAGATTCGGAACTACTTCAAACATGTACACCCAAAGAAAGGATCACACCAATGCTAGCATTTTATCGGCTGTAGTTATATGACATGCTACAGCTGATGTTAGCAAGCAATAAATTGTTAAAGCACAACTATTCAATTACAAGTTTGGTCCTTGTAACTATACATGCCTTAGTTATATAAAATTTGTAGTAAAATTTTAGCTATGCAAATTATGTTAGTTAAGTTATGTATGTTTATTAAACCTATACATACATAAGTAATTGATTAATTTTTCAAATAATCTTAACGGTTCAAATAGTTTTGGTAACAGCAAATAAAAATAATTCACACAAAAGTTGCAAACCTTAAAAAGTTTAGTTAATTTCATTAATGCATCAAACAATTTATAACTATTCTGAATGTGAATTTCACTCATATATTTTTATTCATCTCTGAAAAAAAAGCATTCTCTAAAAAAATAACTTATAAAATTTAGTTTGTTTCACTTATTTAGTTAACATTAATTTTGACAAGCAAAAATAAATTATGAAAGAAATATTGTAATGCAGAAAGTGTTACAAAGCAAAATTACTTTCTAATAATCAATTAGAATGAATTATCATTAATTATTAATATTATTAATAAAAATATTAGAATTAATTAACATTCAGAAGAATATATCATCAGTACAAGTGTTGCAGTACAAAAATCAGAACACAATTTTAGCATAATTTTGTTTAAAATGAATGTGGTATTAAAATTTTATATCATAATTTGTAGTCAATACACCAAAAGGATAAGTTAATAAGAGTTTCTTATTGTACATATTTTTTGAGGATTACTTATAATAGTTATAAAGTTATACAAACATTAGTGAATTACTGATTTATTCAGTAACTTATATTAGTAAGACACCTTTCACTCTGGGTCGGTGCCATTGGCCTGTGTATACACAAAGAAAACTTAAACACAAATTTGGAAAATAAAATTATATTAAGAGTGGTTTCCTTCCCCTTTACTTTTTCTTATAATCCTTACAAAAGACATTTGAAGGGTTCCGAAGAATTATTTTGAAGAAAAAATTTGCCACACCTGACATTTTTTTATAAATGGTGAATTAATAAATTCCTATACTGATTCATTATTTGAAATCAGAACATAAATTCTACATTCTTATACTGTTACCCTAATATAAAATGGTATCCTAAAAAAATATTGCAATCTATTTACATAAATATTTCTATATTCTTTATTAGCTAAATGCCTAAATAAAAATATTATTCATTTAAAATAAAATGTATACTAAAAAAATTTCTGGCTGTATCCCAGTGTACGGTACGCTGTTTTTATACAATTAATATAATTATACAATATAAAATTAATATAATTATATAATACAAAATTATATTATTTTATAGAAATAATATAATTTTATACAATATTATATACAATTAATTAATAATTGTATGTATGCATACCGTTGTATATATGCGTATCGTACAAGGAGCGTACCGTTCACTGGGAATTAACCAAAGTTTCTATTTTTCACTTCATATAAGTTTCTCTATTTTTGATTGGCCAGTTTTTTACTATAAGTTTAAACGAGTTTTATTTTGAATAGTCACACTGAATTATAATATATAAAAATAAGTATGATAAAATAATCATTCAGGAAAATGTTTCTCTTAATCTTCTACTTCTTAACATGTATACTTGAAAATAAATGGTACTTCATTTAATAAAATTTACCCTAAACAGATAATCTCAACCATATTAAATAATCACAACAAAGGTAAAAGAAGAGCTAAAAACTTTAAGTATCTATTAAAAACATTCAAATATATAAAACATTCGATGTTTTTAAATAGCTTTTTCCATTTGAAAAGCATTCGATTTGAAATAGGTTTTTTTTTAATTATATTCATTTCATTAATATCATAGAATATCTACTTACTTTTAAATGAATAAATTACAATTTAATAATCACTAAAAACATAAAACAGAATTGTACTATAGATGAATAACTATCTTTAAATATCAGAAATAATTTAAATATCTCTTACGATAATACAGATCTCAAAGTTTAAAGAATTTGAAAGATATTCAAAATCAAAACAAAGTCCTTAACTTTAAGATTTCTCAGTAATTAAATTTTATATTTATCGCAAAGAAATACGCAATTTATAAAAATAATAAAATGCATTAAAATTACGTTTTGATGCAATTTCGATTAAATAAAATGCAATATTTTAGCAGATGAAATTAACAAATCAATGCACCAAGTTGTATAACTGACCCCTAAAAGGTCGAAATATGCTATTTGAACCAAATTTTATAAAAGAAACTTACCTTCGTAGAATATGATGTGGACATGTGAACCCACCGAGTAGATGGTAAAACGTATAAAATTAATCTCTTATTACCTAAAAGTCTAACAGAAATTGAAGTAAATCTTGTCAAAGAGGTAGCAGCCATCGTGCATGGTAACCAGCCATGTGCAACAGCACCGCTAGAATGAAATGATTGAATAAACACTTTCCTTAACGTCGTCTGCTCGGCATCAGATTTTATGTTGCCACACGGAGTTTCCATATTCTATAACATCGATTATAATTTTATTCACCCTTATTATCTATTGAGCTTTAGTTTTCGCGAAAAAAATCAAATTAAATGCAGGAAAAATATTTAAAATCTGCAACTTCAGAAATGAGACTCAAATAAAAGATTAGTGTTTGAAAATACTTTTTATTTTTGAACAAGTTTCTTTGGGATTAACTAAATTGCCCCTCAATTCTGCTCACATTTTCAACTCCACATTCGACTTTTTTTCACAGTTATGTATGATTTGGGATAAATTTTTACTATTATCTAAGAAACAGAAATCTCAAATTAATTAATCTTGGAGGACTGTTGCAGTGATTTATAAATATGAGAATTATTTCTTGTCGAGTACACTGAGCTGTTGAGTACATTTAAAAAGAAATTATCATATTCATCAAACACTGTAACATTCTCCAAGATCAACATTAAGAATTGGGAGCTTCATTGGACGGAAGAATAAAGAGTTTGAATATAACAGGCAAAACAATCATGAAAGATACTTACGTATTAACGCATAGGTAGCTAATTTCAAGCTAAAACTTAATTGAAACTAGTGCTTAATCTATAGTTTAAAAAAATTTCCTTTTCTAATTTTGAAAAGCTTACTGATAATTATAAAAAGAATTTTCTAATTATAAGGAAATTTCCTTGAAATTCAATCGACTTAAAAAGCTGCTGTGGTGTTAATACGTAAGTACCCATCATTGTGTCCGTACATTTCTTTACGAATTATGCAATGGAAATTTTTCTGTAATTTTGTCATTCCTTCGTAATGAAAATTGATTTTTTTCTTTTATTGATTCAAAATGGTGACTTCTTGTTCGGGAAAGCCTAATCAGAATAACAAAATTTAAAAAAAAAACTGGAGCCAATAATTGCAAATGTCATTATTGGCTCTTAATGAAGAAGCATCACATTAGAGCAAAACAACTGTGATCGGTTGACTGATAATGGACCATCAAAACATACTACCAACAATAGTAGTTATTTCACAAATTTTTAAATATTTAAATTGCCACATGGAATTAAAACTGAAAATGGCGAAATATTACCAGCTGTAAGCAAAGGTACCTTAATTATTAAAACAAAAATGATAGGAAAAAGAAAAGTTAAAGAACTGAAAGAAGTTTGTCTTGTCCCAGGTATTAATAAGACACTTTTTTTAGTACTAGCGGAACAGGATAGAAACAAAAACAGCAGATTCGAATCAAGAATAGAAGACTGTTGGTTAAAAACTGAAAACAAGATTGTACTTTATGGTAAGAGAAATGTAAATGGTGGCTTATATAAAATTTATAAGCAAGTACTTCCTCCAGACAAACCAGAAGTAAATATAGTTATTGCAAGTAATTCTATTTTACAGTTTATTATGATCATTGGGGATATCAAGACAAACGTCCTATAAAGAACCAAAACATTAGCTTTGTTTGGTGTTGTCTTAGAACAACAAATGAATCTCAAAGTTGAATTAGACGCAGCTTTGTGAAGCATATATATATATGGTAAATCTCATCGGTTGAAATTTGGCCATAGACAAAAGACCTCAAAACCTGAAGAACTTTAACTTTTTCTTTAACAGATCTATGTGGACTTTTCAGTGAATTCTTAAAAAATATGATTCTATTGCTGGTTGAAAGATCACTATACTAAGTTTCGATATGTATTTTTCCTTTTATCAATTATCAGAAGCTGCACAAGCTCTTGGAAATATGTTAACAGGAAAAAAAAAAAAAAAAAAAAAAAAACATAGATATAATATCTATGAAATCTTGAAAAATAATGGAGAAGAATTTAATAGTAAAAATCTTTCAGAAAGCTGGGATTGTTCAAAGACTCACTGCTTTCTAGACTTCTCAACAAAATAGACAGAGTGAAAGTGAAAATAAAACCTCCGTAGAAATGTCTTGTTTCTTCAATTGTTTTATTAGTTTTAAAATCGTTTTTATTTTTAAAAATATTATATAAATATCTTTCAATATTGCGTAGCTGATTTCGGATGGAGAGGACCTGGGTTCGAATCCCGGCTCGGGCATGGATGTACTTTCTCTGTGTTTCTTGTCCTTTCCTCAGATGATGGATGAATGTGGCCTGCCCTATAAATGGGTTTGTGGTAGTGTGGCGTGGGCGATGCTACTCGTACCTCCGTGACTTGGTTCACAGGTGCCCACCGGGTAACGATAAAATGAGTAGCAGTTTCCGGCGTTGTTGCGGCTAATGTACTTGTTCAAGGGTGCCCGCCATTAGAAATAAAAAAATATATCTTTCAATGGAACTACTTTGATATACCCCCAAATCGGAAATTTGGCGACATTTTTTTCTCACCAACCCAAAATACCTGTTTTTGGCGCCTTTTTTAACGCCAAGTACAAATAATTTATACATAAAAAAACTTTAAAAAAAAAAATAACTCAAATAATGGTACAAAATACAAGAAAATACTAAATTTGGCAACAGCAAAAAACCTAAAAAAATCTAAATTAGCAACACCAAAATAAGAAAGAGCAACCCTAAAAACTCCGTAGGAAGTGCCAGATTTGGCGCGTAATTTTTTTTTGGGGGGGGGGGGTATATCAAACTTTTTCCCTTTCAAATTGTGAAATAAAGTCTAATTTAAATTTCTTAAGGATATTCAAATTTCTTATTGAATTTACTAACTATCGTAAATATTTCATGTGCATTATGTAGAAATTATTTTAAGCAGAATTATATTTTCCACATCAAAAAGTAAGAAGGAAATTTAGAATAAATTATTGCTTAAAACATTAGCTTGGTTTGGTGTTTTAAAAAATTTGTGTTTATCATTTTTAAAGGGATAAAACAGAAAATACAATTCATATGGAAATGATTGCAATGAAACTTAACGTTTATTTTTATAACAAATAAATTTAATGATTTTATAAGTTATTTTATAATATAAATATTCGTTACAAACAAAACTGTAAATCTAATTTTTTTTACTCTATTTATACTATTATAAATAAATAAAATTCTAAACTGATATTTACATTAAGAATGTACTTTATTTTTGATTTTGTATAATTTATAGAAAAGTATTTTATAATTCATTACACTTTACGATATTAAGGATAAATATAAAAGTTAAATATTTATATAGAACTTAGCTTTATTTGCATTTTTAATGTATTAGGTACTCAAATATGACACTTTAAGTAATATATCATATTTAAGCATTTTTAAAATGGAAAAGAATACATTCAAATTTAAAATTAAAGGTACTTTGTAATGCTAGCGTAATTATTCAATATATTACGATTCTTTTATTCAAATTTTAAAAATACAAAAAGTTTCATATTTTGTATCAAAAGAACTGAATATAAAATGTTTTTCCATTCATGTTTCACTATCTCCTACTTGAAAATTGTAATTATTACAAACATAAATTGAATTTAACATTCTTCTGTATAGTCTCAATAGAGTAATGTTTAAATACTTTAAGTAAATTAAGAATAAATACGCACACATACAAAAATTAAATGATTTTTTCACTGCTTCGATTGTAAAGTATAAAACTCACTGCATATTTTTTTTAAATAACAAAACACTTTCATAACCGAACAGATTTTTTTGTAAAGATATTAAAGGAAAGGAAAATTTTTCATAAAAAAATTTAATTGGAATATATTTAATGATTAACAGTATAATAGATCTAAGCAATTAAAAAATATATTAAAAGAAAATTTATAATTCTCAATTAAAATTTGAATTTTTAATTAAGAGACTGTCTTCTCCTTTAAAAATCTCTTTAATTTGGGGATGATATAAAATAGATATAATATATAAATGTTTAGCATTTGTAATATTATTGTATTGCGAATTCAATACCTTCCTGTAAAAATACTTTTTATTACGAAAAAAGAATGACGTAGTTTTATATTATTTTACGTGAATTAAAACGTAAGTCAACAGAAAGCAACTCATTATAATTTTATTTTTCTTCATATAAATCGATCACTTATGTCAAATTAAATAATTAAGATTATTTTATTTTTGATTATATGTAAATTTCCATTTGCATATTCTAAAATAATATTTAAAAAAATAATACATACAGATCTTATAGAAACAAATCTTCCATTTATATGGGAATAAATTGCCCAGAATACTTTAAGTATAATTTAGTACACGCAATTATTACATTATTTAGCACATTCAAATTAATTTCATGCGATTACAAATTAACAAATAAAGCTTTCTCCATAAAAAATATGATAAGTGATATTTTATCTGTGGTTGCTCAGTTTCGAGTTGGGAAAAAGGAATGTTGCTAAAAATTAGAAACTTAATGCTTTTGAATAAACACGAAAAGTTACATTTATCTATCAAAATAATACATATATTTTTCAGCTCGATTTAAAATTAAATGAAATAAATTGATATTTTTAATAAATTCCTAATTCATTTAGGTAGTTGAATTTTAAAAATGTATAAATAGAGAAAATCAGCTTTGATATATGTGCTGAAAAGATTATAATATTAATAGAATTTGAAATATTGACTTGAATTAATAAAATAATGATTGTTTATTTCAGTAACATTTAAAATGAAATCAATATGAGAATAACTGGGTGCTTGGAGTACAACCCTAATTTTTTTATCGTTCATTTATTTCAATTGTTCTTCATGTTACGTATCTACTGAGCGGATAGGCAATACACTAACATATTCTAGGAATATGCTATTGTTCTGGTATTAGTATAAATTACCAAACAGCATCGTATTTTTCATGGCACTATAAGGTCTATTAAACTGTTTAATCCCCAGAGTCGAGAAATACACTACTGGCCATTAAAATTGCTACACCAGGAAGAAATGCAGATAACAAAATGATATTTATTGGACAAATATATTATACTAGAAATAACAAGTGATTAAATTTTCAAAAATTTTGGCTGGATAGATCCTGAGAAATCAGTACCCAGAACAAACACCTCTGGCAGTAATAACAGCAGTTATACGCCTGGGCATTGAGTCAAACAGAGATTGGATTGCATGTACAGGGACAGATGCCCATGCAGCTTCAACACGATGCCACAGTTCATCAGCCGTAGTGACTGGCGTTTGGTGACGAGCCAGTCGCTCGGCAACCATTGACCAGACGTTTTCTATTGGTGAAAGATCAGGATAACGTGCTGGCCAGGGCAACAGCCGAACATGTTCCGTATCAAGGAAGGTCCGTACAATACCGGCAACATGCGGTCGGGCATTATCCTGCTGAAACGTAGGGTTTCGCAGGCCTCGAATAAAGGGTAGAGCCACGGGTCGTAACACACCAGAAATGTAATGTGCACTGTTCAAAGCACTGTCAATGCGAACAAGAGGTGACCGAGACGTGTATCCAATGGCACCCCATACCATCACGCCAGGTGATGGGCCAGTATGACGATGACGAATGCACGCTGCCAGTGTGCGTTCACCACGATGCCGCCAAACACGGATGCGACCATCATGATGCTGTACACAGAACCTGGATTCATCTAAAAGGTCTCGCTATTCGTGCTCCCAGGTTCGTCATTGATCACACCATTGAAGGCGCTCTTGTCTATGACGCAGCGTCATGGGGAGCCGCAGCCATGGTCTCCGAGCTGAGAGTCCATGCTGCTGCAAACGTCGTCGAACTGTTCGTGCAGACACTAGATGTCTTCCAAACGACCCCGTTTCTTGACTCACGGCTCGTGACGTGGTTGCACGATCCATTACGGCCATGCGGATAATATGCCTGTCTTCTCGGCTGCTAGTGATAGGTGGCCGTTGAGATCCCGCATGGCGTTCCGTATTACCGTCCTGAACCCATCGATTCCATATTCTGCTAACAGTCATTGGATCTCGACCGACGCGAGCAGCAATACTGAGGTAAGATAAACCGCAATCCCGGTACGCTACAATTCGACCTTTATCAAAGTCAGAAACGTGCTGGTACGCATTTCTCCTTCTTACACGAGGCATCACAACAACTTTTCACCAGGCAACAACGTTCAAATGCAATTTGTGTACGAGGAACCGGCTAAAAAATTTCCTTATTTAAACACAATGTAGGCGTCGCTACTGGCGCCTGCTTTGTCTGAATGCGCTGTAAAGCTAATCATTTGCATATCACAGCACCTTCTTCCTTTCGTTTTAATTTCACATCTATAGCATGTCGCCTTCTTGGTGTAGCAATTTTAATGGCCAGTAGTGTATTTATTTCCAGATGAACAAATGTAATATCATCAATAACCTTTTTGACAAGATGAACGGCGATACCTCATAAAATGTAAAATTTTAAAGAAAGATTGTCACATCCATTGAAAAACTTTTATTCAAATTCCTTAGTATTTGTAATCCAGATTCCTTTTCTATTCTACCAGACTGCTTCATAATAATAGAATATTGAGAATAAGCATATTGAATTCATTTAAGAAATAATTATTTTTACACAATTTTTTTTGTCCATTATTTGGAATTATTTTCAAATTTAAAACACTAATTTAATAAAAAATATTTTAAATAAAAAAAAATTATCCCTAACCATTCGGCTGCTAGCTCGGCTAACATTATGTAAGAAATTGCTTAAATAACTCAGAATAAAAATAAGCTCTAACTTTGATAAAGACATTTATTTGAAAATCATAAAAAATAATCTTATTTAAGCATATTAAAGGTAAGTAGAAATTTTTCATTAGTAAAAAAATCCAAATGAGAAAACTTCTCCTAGAATAATCATGACATATGAATGTGAAAATTTCTTATCCGAATACTTGTAATTTCTGCTTTATTTGTTGCTCACACAACAGTCATATTTTATACTCACGCAGTCCAATTGGAATGGAACCAATAGTTTAATCTGTAATTCCTGGTTTGAAAAAGTAATAAGTGCTTTTGGAAAAATTAACAATACTGTAAGTTCATATTGTTTCGGTGAAAATATTTCTGATATTATTTAAAAATATATATAAATAGATATTTTTGTTTTAATGAAATTAAATCTTAAACGATACAAAGTTATTTACCTTCATGTCATATAGTGAAAATGTTTTTCCAAATATGAGAATCGTATTTCAAATTACCCTTAATCTTTGACCATCAATTGTTAGTTGTGAACTTTCATTCAGCAAATTAAAATTAATTCTGACATATTTAAGTTACATAAAAGACCACCTGATTTGAAAAAATTGAAGTGATCGTCACTGATGAAGTAACTGATCACTTTACTTCATCAAAGGCAAGAAAAATGTATGCAGCATAATTAATGTATCAGATTATTTTTGTTGTTAAAAAACATATTTACTAATATCTAAAATATAAGCAAATGTGCTTTTTAACAATCTTTCATAGCTTAAAATCTGTTTCCTAAAACAATTATATTGTAAAATAAATAATATCTTTTTAAGTAATTTTAAATTACGGCAAGTCTGATTATTCTACTAACACACTTCCAAATAACAAATTTTAATTTTGATTTTTAACTAGATTTTCTTTTAACTTTCAAATTTAAAAGTATAACCCCATTCTTTAAAAATCACCTATATTTTAAAGTAGGTTATTTTGTTATTTGTACTGTGTATTCTTATCATGAGTTCTTTCTGTATATTATATAACTACTTTTTTGAGAAGGGTGGTGCCAAAATAGGAATTTTACCTGGGAGCCAGATATGCTCTGAGATAAATATATAATGAAAAACAACAATATTAAAGAAAAAGTATAAATTGTATAATAAAGTATCATTTTAATTTATTCAGTGATTGTGATTCAGGTCCAGCTTATATTTCACCTGAGATTGGTAATAATTGAGAATCATTTTTGTTTAATAGCTGAAAATAAACACTTATGTATAATACAGTCTTTTAATAATTTCTATTATTTAAAATTTCTTTCTGAGTATATATTTCATCAAATAAATATTTTTTTTAACACAATAATTATTATTTAAAAATAAGGCAAAAAAATATAATTTATTAAAAAATAAATTTTAATTTTCAGCTATAAAAATTGTTCAATGTTATATGTCTAAAGATATAAATACCATAAACAATAAGATATAAACTATTAACAATAAGATTTAAATTATTAACTATGGCCTGCAGATATGACTACTTAATTTAAGATTTTCATACAATAGAAACTTTTTGATCAGATTAATGTCAACAATTTTTCAATATTGGATCAAATTTACATTGCAAAATCACTCCTGCCAAAATGTATTTGTAAAGAAAAAGAATGTAAAAACAAAATATACGAATTTACTATTATTGGAAGAATGAATATTGATATCATTATCATTTTTATAATTGAAGAAATAAAGTAAATCATTTTGCTAATTTCTAATGAAAACAAAATTACTATTAACAAATTTAATTAATGGATAAAATAAAATTTGTCATCTTTTGATAAATCTTTAAACATTTATTTTAGTCATAAGTTTGATATTATAATTTCACTCTTTTTAATCATTTGGAATTAAATCACACATTTAAATTTGTTTTATAAATTGAAATATATAAAGAATACAAATAAACAAGATGTGAAATTGATAAAATAAAAACATTTGATACAAATTATTACTATGATTTTAAACAAAATAAATTGATGAATTATAACAGTAGAAATATTTCATTAAAATAATTATGTAAATTGTATTTTGATTTCAGGAATTATTCCATACAAATTTTATGAAACATTTCAAAATAATAAATTTTAGTATTTTTATCATTATATTATAAAATATCCTATTTGTAAACTGCATAATTTACTGATAAAATATATTTTATCTTATATTAAGGATGATTAAATTTGAAAATATTTATCACTTATTATATAACTAACTTGCACACTTCTGTATCTCTTCACATTGTATACTAGTTTATTTTCACACTATATACTGGTTATCTGAGCACATCTAAAATATTATGTATTTTGATAATTTTCATACTTTTTGTAAAAAATTTTATTGTTTATTTAAGCATCCATTCTTTGCACGTAATTTTGGTGATCTTTTCGAAAAAGTATTATGCACAAATGCAAACAAGGCCGAATTACCCATGTTGAAGCTATAGAAATATTACTTATATTTATTGGTAAATTTTGTATTCTTCAAGTTTTTTAATATTTATGCATTAAATATTGATAAAATCATGAACTTTTAAGTCTTTCAGATTTATGAAAAATTAGTTGGTATTCAAATGCTTATTAAATTATGAATTTTCAGAGCATGATAATTTATAGCCCAGAAAAATCAATTTATGTAAATTTGTTTGGTATATTTGGTTTCTTGGCAAATTTATTTATTTTTGTCAACAGGGCTAAAAAAGTTAGTGACAGGAACAAAAAATCAAGACAGATTTAAGAAAGAAAGGGAAGTAATACAAATTGTCAGTGCCAACATTTTGAAAGCTCTCAATGAAAAAAATCTAGTATATACAAGTTATTAAATAAATATTTAAAATTAAATTTATTTTTATATTCTTTACAAAAAAAAGGTTATTCATAAAACATCATTTCTCCATATTGATCCTTTAAAAAGACATCTAATGATATCAAACTGAAGTTTGTTTTCAAAGTTTCAAAGTAATGGGGCAATAAAGATTAACATATTAATCTCTTTATAGCAAATAAAACAACTTACAAAATTCTAATAAATCATAATTTGCTAAATAACAGTTAATATATATAATAACAGTTACACTTATTAATTCTTCCACTTGATAAAGCAGTATTTATCTATTATATATAATGTGTGTTTGTGACTGTAGCACATATAAATAATATTTATTTCATGTAGCCTAATTGTTTATTAAGAAAAGCAAGAAAGTAATTCAAATAAAAGTACAAATGTTGCTTTCTCTCCATCTAAATGAGGCAATTTTGAAGAAGTGTTAAAGGAAACATTTTTTAAGCATATTTGTTTCATAACTGTAATGTTTAATAACTTTCTGTAATATTAATTTAAATAATTCTTGAATTAAATTAACAAAAATGACTTTTCCAACATGTATTTCTTTTAAGATTTTGTATTTCTTTCAATTAAATTATAATTTATTTTTAATTTCTAAAATTCTTTTTCTTGTAAAGCCAATATTGTCTTTAATTTTTAAAAGTTGGAAAAATTTATTTTGTAATGACTCGATTGATGTTTAAAAAAAATTTAAATTTTTATTAGAGAAATTTATGAAATCTTATGTGTTTGACTGTAAGAGTAATAAAATGTATGCAAAAGAACAATTTTACTGAAATAAACATATTGTATTTCTTTTAAGAATGCATGTAGGAATTTTAATTTTCAATTAAAGTTAACTAATATTCAACATTTATTTTGTTCTAAAAGCCTAATAATGAACAAATACTAATAAAAAAATTTAAAAATAAATATGTTAATTTGAATCATTATTTTGTATTGAAATGAAGCATTTTCAACATACAGAATAAATCAATTTACTATTTAAATGTTCATATAAATGTATTATGCTGACAGAAATAACAGAAATGTGCGATTTTTGGAGAACTAAGTTAATTCAGTTTTATCAAATATTAAGTTGAATGACTAATACAAAAAAGCCCATTTTATTCCAATTAAATTCCTAAACTTCATAAAATAAAATGTTATTTTTTATCCAAATGTGTATTCATTTCTTTGTATTTTTAAATTTAATTTTCCCAAAATAAACATCAAAAAGAAATCTAGATCAAAGCTGTACATCAGCAGAATTGGTATTTTTATTTAAACACAGTAAACAGTGTTCAGCAAATTTCTTGAAAAAATACTATTCAAACTTGTCTTTCCTATAGGATTATCTTATCTATATTATCTGTTTACGTTTAAAGACTTTTTATCATATTCACTGAAGGAAAGATTGGTAAATGAGTATTTTTATAAATTATAATTTATTTTTAATTTCTAAAAACCCTTTACTTGTAAAGCCAATATTGTCTTATATTTTTAAAAGTTGGAAAAATTTATTTTCTAATGACTTAATTGATGTTTAAAAAAAAAAAATTAAAATTTTTATGAGAGAAATTTATAAAATCTTATGTGTTTGACTAAGAGTAATAAAATATATGTAAAAGAACAATTTTACTGAAATAAACATTTTTTTTTTCAGAAACTTTTCTTAGCTATGAGATTAAAAAAATGCTTTTCAGAATATAACATAACAAATTTAAAATGGTTACAACAAAATCTAAATGCTTAAACTTAATACTTTGTTTAAAATATAAGTACAAATTATTTACTTGAAATGTTATTACAAGTAAATAATTTGTATTGTTGACTTACAAAAATATTGAAAATTTGCATGAACTATAATTATATTAAAAATATTTAAATATTAATATAATTGTCAATGTCAATCTAGTTGAGCACTTTAAAATGTTGTCTAAAAATTTAAAAATATAATCACAATTTACCCAATAAGAAATATAAAGCACATACTATTACTTATAAAAATTAATTTTATAAAATAAATTAAACATTTTTTAAAATGTTCATAATTTTGTTTTGTTACTCTAGAATATACAGATGAGTAAGTTTTCAAATATTACAAAATGTTTAAATAAAGTAAGAGTTTTAAAGTTAAATAACCTTACAGATTACTGATAAAATGAAGAAACATAAGAAATAAGTGACTAAATATTTTTCATCTTAAGAAAATGAATATAGCCCTTATTTAATAATTTATTTACAAATATCAATTAAAAATCAAAAAAATTGGATTTATAAATTTGTCAATTATGTAAATGTTTAAATATATCAGAAATGTTAAACCAATGTTTCCAATGAATAAGAAAATATTAATTTTAACAAGTTAAACATCTCATAGAATGTTTCATGATTCAACCAATATGGGGACTCACTATTTCAAAGTTATTTCAACTAAACCCTCATCATGAATAGGGTGCCACTTCCATTATTTCTAAATCTATATTTTATTGAATGGATGATTTAGCAATGAAAATCCTTTTATTTTTAATCCAAATGATCACATTGTGAGACTACTGTTTAGGTAAACAAAATAAAGGGGTATAGTGTGGTATTCGAAAACTAAAAATCTCAGCAAAATTCCTTTACGAGTAACTTACAAGTTAACGGTAATAACAGGCTTCAGGGATATTCAAAGATTCTGCAAAAATTAGTACAATACCAAATTAAGTTCCATTTTAAGGAACAAAAAGACATCAAGCTTTAAATATCAATTCCTTTTCCTAGTAATATATACTAATAAAAGACTAGAAATGACAGTATATCCAGTTTTCCACCAATGATAATTTTCCCATCAAATAATTTACTTATGGATTGTTTTCATATATGAAAACATGATACAAATACAGTAATGGTCATCAAAATACAGTAAACTCTCATTAATCCAGACAGATATTTAGATGTAAATACATACATGTGTATGGTTGTATTATATAAATAAAAGACAAGTTAGCACAATAAGGTATGTTTGTTGAAGCTATAAAGATTGTTGACCGTGGATGAAACAAGCTGTACTTTTGAGAAAACTCTAACAATTAATTGTTCAAGAAAGGACCAAAAAAGTAAAGGAACTAAGCATCAGTAATTTCTTCCAACCAGTGAGCATGTCATGTGTGGTTAGTGAAAACGAGCTTGGAACACCACATTCACAGGGGTTTTTCACACACACGTCTGATATAACAAACATCAGATCAAAGGTACGTTTAGTATAGTATGAAATAATGTAAGTACATATTATACATAATTTTCTTTAATACAGTTTCATATTTCATTCTCTAAAGAATTTAAAATACAATTTTTAGTGTGTACTGTAGTTTGTTTATGTTCTTTGGCTTAACTTACACATTATTCTGCTTAATAAGTATTTTCATTAACTTAGACGACCTGGATCTCCTATTAATCTAGTCCTACTGTAGCGACATCAGAAAGACTATACAAATGAAATTTACTTAAAAGAAAGAAGTAGAGTACTATAAATAAATGGTTAGCTTTTTAAAACATTCACATAAAACAGCTGACTTTTCAGAACTGTCTTATTTCATCATGTCTTTATCTGCTTCTTTTTAGTTTTGTAAACAAATTTTCATTTGAATAGTTAAAATTCTAAAAAAATAGAACATTTTAGTTGATATTACAAAATGTAAATCTTCAAGCAGTTGGATAGCTTTAAATTAATTGCATTAGTTAAATGAGATCCTTAAAAATTGGATTAATTAAAATTTCAGCTAAAAAGAGGAACTTTTAAAAAATTAGTTTATAATAAAAATAACTAATATTTCAATTATTCTTTTAAATAGACCAGCAATATTGCACATAGTTCAATATTAGTACATTAAATTATAAAAAAAAATTAAAAATAAAGTAAATGCTAAATTTTCCATTACAGAACGCTTCAATAAAATCACTTTATGAAGGATTTTCTTTATTATCAACACATTCTTAAAATAATCAACTTTATTTAAATAAACAAAAAGTAAACACCATTTTATTTTTAAAAAATATATTAAAATTGTATAGAAACTAGCATATTTAAATAATAATTCTAGTTCAAATATTAGTTTTCTAACAACTTGAAAATGTCATAAAACAATTATTACAATGCTCAAATAATAAACAGCTGGATGTAAATAAATATCAAAATAATAAATAAAAATATGCTTGGATAACAAAACTGCAAAATACTCTTAAATTTATATTTTTAGCTTCTTTTATAACACAATTTTTACAAATAGAATGTAATAACTTTTAAAAATAAGAAAAATCATTGGTTAAATCACAATTTAGAAGTGAAGTAGCTTTTAACCAACAAGATTGTACCCCAGCAATAAAAATTATAAGGACTATATTTAGGAAGTTCTGATTAATTCAAAATTGGTTATTTAATTTTGATTTTTAGAGCACAGTTTATGAACAGGAAAAGAAAGCATATTCAGTAAAGTTTTAGTAAAACTTATCAGTAATTCAGTAAAACTTATTAGAATAGCAGGAAGCAAAAATATACCACAAAAACTATTCAACACTAATAAATTTCATAGAATTTTATTTTGTGCATAAATCTTATTCTGCAGGAATTCTGCAAGCTTAAAGCAATATTTTTAGGTGATGCAGCATTATATTTTTATTTGGATGGGACAGATAGCATCTAAAAGTTGGCATTTGACTTTTAGTTGGTCCTCCTTTCTCTGCTCTGACACTCCTGAAAACAAAATTAAATGACCAGTGAGCATAATAATTTTCAGATAGCTTTAACAATAATAATATTCCATGAATGCAATAACAAAATAAATAATTTTGTTTGAAGTCATCCTCTTTAAAAAAAATAATCCAGTAATTACAAAAAAATTAATACTCTCAAACTTAGTACTGTTTTAAATTGCCACCCCTAAAATCCTATATTTCATTCCAAAGTTTGAAAGAAACATTTATTATTGAAACAGATAAATTATATATCACTAATTAATATTAAGAATTTTTTACTTCAAATAAAAAATTCTTAAAATTAACTAGTGATGTATAATTAAACATTATGTTCTTCTAAATAAAAATGCCAACTATAGTAATGTATAAAAAACAACAAAAAATAACAGCAATGTACAAAGGAATTTAATCGATTGTTAATTAACATTTAATGATAGCAAAATAGGCTGTAATGAAATTGCTTTAAAGTTTTAAGAAAATTGTGATATCTGTAATGTCATAATTGTAATAATGATATACATGTAACTTCTTAAAAGCATCAATGTAATCTTAATAACAAGTAAATAATAAAATAAATTTCAACTATAAACACATTCTTTTAAATATTGTAAAAAATAAATATCACTTATATTGAAATAACACTTAAATAAATAAATAAAAACATACCTCATTTTCTGTGTTAAATGTTTTTTCATCTTTATTTATTTTTGTGTGTGTTTTACTTCATTTGGAATATCATTCGTATGAAGTAGAATTTTCACATTACAGATATCTGTTTTTGTGCTAGTTGTAATCACATTTATTTGATTTATCCTTCTGAAAAAGACAGCTATTCACATGATAAGGCCCTTCAAAAATACAAATTACAATTACACTAATATATTTTTTCAATTGAAGAGTTTATAAAATGAATACAATGATTGATGTTTGCAATATGCTCTGTTAAATTAATGCATTACTTAGAATAAAACTTGCATTGCAGTTATTATATTTCATTTAAAAAGTGGAGAATACTTTAATAAAATAAAAAGGTACCAACATCAAATTCTTGTAAGCAAGTATCACAATGTGAATAATTACACCTCATATATTTATAATGGACTTAAGTCCTTTTCTACAAGTACATTATTTTACAAGTATACTTATAAACTACCAGAAATATAAAATTTGCCAAATTTATATCAGCAAAAACATCAGTAATTGTAATTTACAAGCTTTTACTTCTCTAAAATTAACAACTTTCTAAGAAAATGTTTGAAACTGAGAATGAAAATTCAATGTTGTCATGTTTTCTTTACATCATTGTGTAAATTTTATACTAGTAATAAGTTTAAAGAAGAGGAAACTAATTTTGAAATTGTCAATAACTTCTCCACTCGGTTGACAAAAATGAGTAAGAATCCCAGTAATTGATAAATGCATAAAACCAAGCCATCGTGGAGGAAATTTACTTATGACGCAAAAAATTAGCACGTCTTCATAAAAATAATGTTGATATGGGATGTTTGAAATCACTTTTGTACAATTTAAAATAAATTTTACAAAACAAATATAAAAGGAAATATCTTAGTAAAAGATTGAAATTTTATTCTTTTTTCAAACATGAATACTTAGAAATGAAAAATATATGTACAGAATAGAAATAATAGAATTAATAATGAAATAAATGAATTGTTGTAAAAAACAATTACTAAAATTCTTTATAATTTGAAAATCTAGATGATATTAATCAGAGATGAAAATAGCATTACAGGACCATTTCTATACTTTAAAATATAAGGAATCATAAAAGCACACACTTATTTGTATTTATCCTTAAATATATTATAAGAATAAGTACAAAATTGAAATTATAATTGATATTTACAGAAAGAAAAGTGCAAATTTTTCCTAAAACATTTTTGGAATACATTCTTTAAAAATTGAGTGAAATGACTTTCAATGTTGATAAAAATAATAAAATTTTTGTACTCATCAAACGTTGAAAATAAATTCAAAGAAAACATGAAGAAAACTAGGCAATATTCTGAAAAATTAATGCAAAATAATAAACATTTTGTGTTTAAGTTTCCTTGTACATATTGGAAAAAGAGAGAGGACAGAAATACTTAGAAAAGAGCCAATAATTAGAAACAAATTGTTATTTTTAATAAAGGTTATTTTCTAAGAAAAAATCTTACTATTTCAGTGTTTCTAATTTACTTATATAAAAAGATTTCAATTTTTCTTACACAAAATTATATTTTTACTAAATAATATTAATTATGAATTAAAATTGAATTTTATAAAGAGCGAAAATAAGTGAAAAATTTGTTTTATTATTTTTTTACAATTTTAAATGTAAAAAAATGCATGCACCAGATCCTACTCACTACACAGCTGCTTCCAGGAGGCACCAAGACAATCAAGAAGGTGGGCAGGGAAGGAACAGGAATAAGGAGAGAAAGTTGTGTCTCCATTCAAGAATCTCAAACATTTTAAAAGGCCACTTTTAAACCTCACAATGGCCCTTTGAAGAGGTTTGGGGCCACTGCATGACAGGAACAGACTAGGACATTTGGCAGCATAACAGCGGTTAACCAGAAGACACTATGCAGAGAGCAATAACTGTCTGTTTAAGGAATGGATTTTAGTGGGAGTAAGCTCATTTGAATTGTTTATCAGAAGATCACAACCATTCATGGTGAGTGCATCTGCTATCCCATTGCTATACACTCCCACATGTGATGGAATCCACTAAAGACACATAGGAGCTTTCAGGCCTATCTTGCAGAGAAGCTACAAAATAGCCTTGTCTGGGATATCAAATATGTTTGGCCAGTTTTTAAAATACTGAATAATACTCTTCCTATCAGTCAAAATCCAAATGTCATTTCTACATCAAAGTACATAGTAAGATATTCTCCTAGTAGGGTTATTCAAGGCGTGAAGGCCATTCCATTTTGCCCAACTAACTGTATGCAGGTGAATTCAGAGATTAAGTCAATCTTCGACCCTTATGGTTTCTCTCCAAAAAAAGCTGCAAGCTAACCTAACCAGATAGTCCAGTCGCAAATCATATAAATAAAATACATAAATTAAGGGGAATTGCATCACTTTTTTTACTTATATTTGCCAAATTCCCTGGTATTATAATATTCATTTTTCAATTCGCAAAAAATTTATATAATCTTCACCCTTAAAGAAATAATGCAAGGGTTTCAGAAGATTGATTGTGAAAACATAATATTTTGGGTGACTTTATAGAGTTGGTATAATAAGTATTTTTGAGATAAATATTATGTCTAAATTGGTAAATTTCGTGATATTAACTCACAAACAACTTTATCCAACAATAGTATGTTTGATACTCCTTCTTGAGTTTTAGAAATGATTGATGAGGTGAATAAAGCAAAGAAAATTTCTGTCTAAAGTGTATCACAGTTTTAAAAAAAGTTACGAAAAAATTTTCTCAGTGGTATTAAAAAATTGCAGAACACAAAAGATAATTCATAATAGATACCTTAACCTCAAAAAACAAACACATTTTTGCAAAATATTCAAATAGATAATAAAATTGGATAACATAATTGACAATAACGTAATTTGAACAAATATATCATTATTTAAAGTATTGGAAATAGCAAATAAAGACACAAAACTTTGAATAAAAAAATATTACCAATTTTTTTAATTTTACAACAAAAAATCATTCATTTGGTTTTTTCCCCTTTTAATGCTCTTTCTTTCTTTTGGGTTAAAGTTTTGATTTTATAGCCTCATTAGCTTTCATCAATCTGTGACATTAATGCATAATGGGCTTCTTTTAATTGGGATTTCTTCTTTTAAGCAGTCATTGAATCTGTTTTCATCTTTGCCATCCTAAATAAAAATGAAGAGAGTATGAATTACAGCTTTATTTAGAAAAAATTAAAGAATTTCCCAGAAAATATTTGTTTTTAGAAAATATCATTTAAGTACATTTTAATGAATTATGTAATTTTAATGAATTATGTAAGAATCCTTTCAGATCATGTCCTTAAAATATAATTTAGTAAATATTTTCAATTTGTTCAAATGTAACTGACATATTTGATACTTTTTAAACATATTTTCATTGGTAATTGTATAATATTTTGTCAAACATTTCCACCAAAAAATGTGTCAAATTTTTCCAACTTCAATAATTTTTTTTTCAAAATGTGAAGGTAAAAATAAAACAATTGACTTGTGTCTTCATTGAAATAAAAAAAACTTAATTTTCAATTTGTAACCTGATTTTTACATTATCAGTTATAGAAAATGTGATCATATATACAAAATTTGATTGCATTAAAATTAAAAAAATAATGAGCTTATGAAACAGCTTAGAAATCAGGGTTACTAACTGCATCATTTGAAGACAAATTTTTTCATGGAAATAAATGGGATATTACTCACTTTTTTTTATTTTTTCACACAAATTAATTTTTTTATAATTCCCTATATTACATATAAAAACTTCATCTAAATGAAAAACATTACCAGTATTTAGGCTGTTTATAAGACATTAGATTAAAAGTATTTTGTAATTACGTTCATGGATCCATTATGAATTAACATGATAAAAATATATACAATATAAATTAAATAATGTACACCAACCTTACAATTTATCAAAAATTTGTTTAACATAAAAATACAGGAATTATACATCATACCAATTTATTTAAAAATATACTAATAACAACTTTTTAACTACTTTTAATATTCCAATGTACACAAATATTCATTCTTTATCAATGCAAGTAAATCACTAGCAAAA
>JAPDSC010015022.1:0-14606 GCA_026290005.1 Latrodectus geometricus | reverse complement strand
ATGTTTTTGTTACACAGAATGTGGTGGCAAAAAACATCTTGTGTGACATAATAGTAGCAGCTCGACCAGGGCAGATATAATTTAGAAACTTTCATTAGACTGACTTTTCTTTGAAAGATACCAGGTAGACCATAGCAACTTGTGTTATTCAAATCTTTTCTTGAAAATTCTGAATTCATATCAGCATTCTTTAGAAATTTACATTTCAAGAACCGCTGTGAACTTTCCTTTACTGTAATTTAGATTTTTATAATTTAAAAATGTTTCTAAGCAAAACACATTCTAAAATTTAAAGATTCAAATTATTATAATATTTAAGTGATTTTATAAATAGTAAAGAAGACTAGAATTAAAAAAATTATTATTGAGTCTTCTGTCGCTTTTTCTAATTGCATTAATTTAATTAAATAAGTTTCCTTCTAGAAAGAATTATTTGACAGGATTTCCATTTTTCAAAAAATAAAGATGTTGATTTTTAATAAAAATTCATTCGTGCCACTTCTAAAAGCAACTTCCAGCCGATTGAATAAGTGTTGAATTTATCATTTTCACTGTCGAGATATTATTGACAAAAATTTTATTATTTATAACTTGGGTGTCATTTCATTTATGTTTTTAAAAATCAATTAAATTTTTTCAGGCATAATACAATAAGAAATTAAATACTGCATCGTCTATTAAAGAATTTGAGGTTCCAGCTGCAATATTTTAATTGCATGAAATAATTAATGATGAATTGAAACATATTCTACTTCTTGGAAGCTATATCATGAAAATTGAGAAATTACAAGATAAGTTATAAAAACAGAGGATATTGTGGCTTATGAAAAACCTTCTATATAGCATTATTGTACTGGAACTTGAGGAGAAGAATGTACGCTTCAGTTGTAAAAGATTTAAATTAGTTTTAATAATTATGTTCATTATACAAGTTTTGAGAATAATAAGCGTTTCTTTAAATACAAAAAAACTTAGCATTTTTACACTAACTTAACATTATTTTTCATTACTTAACAAACAATATTTTTAATTTTTAAAAACTAGATCTCAATATACTACGAATAAATCATTATAAATATGTATTTTTACATATAGTATTGTCGAAACAAATAAGAGTTCATAAATTACTTGTCAGTTCTTTGATATGTTGTGATAAAATGTGAAATTCCGAAAGGAAAAGCGATAATTTTTTAAATATACTTCATCAAAAAAATCAAATGCTATAAATTCAATTGAAAATGCATTTTCTTGAGCTTAAGTACATATAGAATTTTTTTTTCAAACTTGTGTTGGTCAAAATGTTTCACATCTTAATATAATCCAAAGTCAAAAGCGAACGGAAAACTAATTAATTCATTGAACCATAAAAGCAAGAAATTCTATTTCTATACATACATACTTTCGAACAGAATTATTTTCTGGAAATGAATTCAAAACTGATTATGAAATATGTTTCCCACTTGTTTGAGCAGAAAAAAAGTTTGAAAAAGTGAAAATTTATTTCATGAAACGGCGATATTTTACGTGAAATGATCAGTGTAGATAAATTTCAAAAACAAATAGTAGCAAAGCACGCAACAATTTAAGCTGTATCACCTTGAAATATGCAAATGAGTAAATATATTTCTTAAACAAAGCATAACTAATTAAAACGAATATTACTGCTTACATAAAACACACAAATAGTAAAATTAATTACATTTGTTTTAACTGTAAAAGAAATTTGTTTTTACAAAAAAAGTTTGAGTTGAAGACTGTTTTAACTGAAAAAGAAATCCACATGAAACCGAGGATAATCAATTATTTCTTAAATGTTACTGAATTTTTAAATGAAATAGCTCAAAAATTGTCATTTTTTAGAAAAAATAGAACTAATATATTTAATTGGCAAGCATTTAAAATCTTAAGCAAAGACGCAAAAATATTATAACTAATTATTAAACAAATAATACAAATAGTTCCAAAAGTAACGATCCATTTCCATAGTAACACACAAGTATAATTATTTCGTTCAAATGCTCTTGCATAAATGCTCTCCTTAAAAGAAAAATAACCATCGTTTCCGGAAAACTGGGAGGTAAAACATGTGAAAGGATGCGTTTGCTGTACCAGCAAAAATGTGGACAAGAGTAAAATATGAAAGTTACTGGTGAATAAATTGAGACGAACCAAAAACAGGACGGGTGAAAAGCATCCATCAACCTCTAACTTCAAGACTATTCGTGAGGCAGTTGAAAGGAGTGTTTCTGTTCACCGCCCTGAGTTGAAAATTCCTCAAACCACTGGCGAACTCCTCGTTTTATTCTGAGGAAGAAAGCGAATTACCTGTTATTGCAAGTTACCTGTTATTGCTAATTACCTGTTATTGCAAATTACCCGTTATTACAAATTACCTGTTATTGCGAATTATTTGTTATTAAAAAGCGCAGTTATTGCATTACCTGGAAGAGGAAGCAGCGCGTTCTGCAATGTGTAATGACCTGTTGGAGGCCATGTAAAATAGTAGCTAAACTGCATCTTGTGCACAGACGAGGCCACAATTCACACATGTAGACTAGTGAATAGTTGCAACTGTCAGATATGGACTAACAGCAATACTCATGATGTGTACTTATGTGTATTGCTCGTAGATCAGTAATACTCACGATGGGTAAGAAACACCCCAAAGTTGTTTCCAAAGGTTGTTTGTGATTAGGGATGATCAAGACTAAGATTTATGGTCAATTTTCGTTTGCGGAAGAAACGGTAAATGGTAAACTTACCTTGACATGGTTGAATCTTATTTGCAACCACAATTAAGACACTATGTTTAAGTTTGCTTGCACCTATTTATCTAAAACATTTTCTCGTTGTGTGTAAAAATAGAAATGAAGATCGTAAAAATATAACAATAGTATTTTAGTAATGTAACAATGTAAAAATAGAAGAAACCTCACATAAAAATGTCAGAATTTCGCTTCATTCTGCGAAGGGTTGAAATCGGAACATTTTATGATTTTTTTTTCATTCGTAAATTTTTCCTTAAACGTGAGACTTCGTATATTAGGGAAGTATGTTATCTCACAAAACTCAATTTTAAAAAAAATCCAAATTTTAATACCAATTTAGATTTTTAAAATGCGAATTTCTTTAGAAGCCTTTCTTTTTCATTAATTTATGATTACAGAATTTCAAAATAAACAAATTGTAAAAAGATTTGTTACATTTGATACTAATACGTTACGTTTCCAAGAGGAAAGCTAAAAAAACGTATTAAAACACTCAAACCTCATTTCAGTTTTAAATTTTAGAAAATATCCAAAATTACATAATATTTAAAACAATATTATTCAACCTAAGAAATTTATATGCGTCCAAACCATTAAAAAAACAAGTCATAAAAAATATTTATATATAATAAATATATTTTGTGATCTTAAATTTCCATTGTAAGCAGATTTGCCTATCAAAGGGCCATTCTGTTCACTCTATAAACGATTTAAAAATATGACCATTTATTTGTTCACTTATTCACTTTAATTTGTGTTCTTAGCTTAGACTGTTGGTACAAACGGACGCAAATACACTACTGGCCATTAAAATTGCTACACCAAGATGGCGACATGCTAAAGACGTGAAATTTATACGAAAGGAAGAAGGTGCTGTGATATGCAAATGATTAGCTTTTCAGCGCATTCAGACAAAACAAGCGCCAGTAGCGACACCTACATTGTGTTTAAATGAGGAAATTGTTCAGCCGGTTCCTCATACTTAAATTGCATTTAAAAGTTGTTGCCTGGTGAAAAGTTGTTGTGATGCCTCGTGTAAGAAGGAGAAATGCGTACCAGCACGTTTCTGACTTTGATAAAGGTCGAATTGTAGCGTACCGGGATTGCGGTTTATCTTATCGCAGTATTGCTGCTCGCGTCGGTCGAGATCCAATGACTGTTAGCAGAATATGGAATCGATGGGTTCAGGATGGTAATACGGAACGCCATGCGGGATCTCAACGGCCACTTATCACTAGCAGCTGAGAAGACAGGCATATTATCCGCATGGCCGTAATGGATCGTGCAACCATGTCACAAGCCGTGAGTCAAGAAACGGGGTCGTTTGGAAGACAACAAGTGTCTGCACGAAAAGTTCGACGACGTTTGCAGCAGCATCGACTCTCAGCTTGTAGACCATGGCTGCGGCTTTCCTTGACGCTGCGTCATAAACAAGAGCACCTTCAATGGTGTGATCAACGACGAACCTGGGTGCACGAAGGGCGAGACGTCATCTTTTCAGATGAATCCAGGTTCTGTGTACAGCACAGATGCATCCGTGTTGGTCGCATCCGTGTTTCGCGGCATCGTGGTGAACGCACACTGGCACCCTGCATTCGTCATCGTCATACTGGCCCATCACTTGGCGTGACGGTATGGGGTGCCATTGGATACACGTCTCGGTCACCTCTTGTTCGCATTGACGGTGCTTTGAACAGTGCACGTTACATTTCTGGTGTGTTACGACCCGTGGTTCTACACTTTATTCGAGCCCTGCGAAATCCTACGTTTCAGCGGGATAATGCCCGACCGCATGTTGACGGTATTGTACGGACCTTCTTTGATACGGAACATGTTCGTCTGTTGCTTTGGCCAGCACGTTCTCTAGATCTTTCACCAATAGAAAACGTCTGTTCAATAGTTGCCGAGCAACTGGCTCGTCACCAAACGCCAGTCACTACGGTTGATGAACTGTAGCATCGTGTTGAAGCTGCATGGGCATCTGTACCTGTACATGCAATCAGGTACGGATGCCCATGCAGTCTGTTTGACTCAATGCCCAGGCGTATAACTGCTGTTATTACTGCCAGAGGATGTTGTTCTAGGTACTGATTTCTCAGAATCTATCAAGCCAATGTTTTGAAAATTTAATCACTTGTTATTTCTAGTATAATATATTTTTCCAATAAATATCATTTTGTTATCTGCATTTCTTCCTGGTGTAACAATTTTAATGGCCAGTAGTGTATATAATTGAATCTCAAATCTAATATTATTGATCATAATAACTACTTCTATATTTGCTAAAAATTCACCATAAAACATTTTTTTAATAAAAACTTTAATAACTGTCTTTAAAACTATTATATTTTTTAATCAAAGTTTTTTAATCGCATAATGCTCTTGATTTGTGACCACGAATGCCAATCATTGCTTCAAGGCTTTGTGTCGCAACGCTCACCTATTATTTATCTTCAAGAGTATATACACATGAAGAAATTAAAAAATACCTATAATGATAATAAGAGCAATTTTTTGAGAACTGTAAATTACATCAGCATGCTTTTTATGAAATCTAAAAAAATTTCTAACATAAATATTTTGTGTGTATTAAACACAAAAATTACCCGTCTATTTTTTTCATTATGACTAATTCCAAAAAAAAAAAAAAAAAAAAAAAAAAAAAAAGCTTAAACTGTAAAAAGGGATAAACTTATGCTAACGCAAATTGATGCATTTAATGTAGTTAACAGTTTTTTTTCTACATATTTAAGAAATCGGGCTTTTATTTAGATGCTTGATATTTCAGAATTTTTCTGAATTCCATCGTCTGAATGTTGATGTATCTATAACACATTAAACTTTCTTTAAAAAATCATATTTTCGTCTATAATTATTTAAACTTATACTTGTTTTAAATTTAATACTTCGTGTATTTTTTAGGTACTTTAAATTTCTTACAACGTCAAAAAGATCAAAAATTCTAAGAATTTTTAACAACATTCTGCTTTGGCAGTCATCCCGAACATCATCCAGAGGCGATTTAGAACACTTTGTTATAACAACGCATTGTCATTAGAATATTTTTGTAAAGATAATTTAAAAGAAATTTTTTTAAAAAAAATATCTCGAAATTTTATATTTTTATCCATCGTATGTTATTTATTTAAAAAGAAACTAACATATAACAACTACGTCAGCATGGCAACATATTTTTAACCACCAAAATATTCAAAGGTACACAAAAAGTGATATATAATATAGATTTTGCAAACAATTCCCATACCACTATCGCTTCTTTAAAGTTCTTGGAAATTTATTAAAGGCACTCTTTTATGGATTGAAGAAGAACTCACCGTACACCCTCATCTGCTTCTCCGCCTCCACAGTCTGGAAAGTGGGAGATTCGGCGGAAGCTTCGCATCTGTAGATCCCTTCCGACTCCACATCTGTCTCCGTGAGGAAGACGTGCCCTTGCACCGACTTCTTCAACTGAAACAGAAATTCATATATTTATAAAGAATAAGAAAAAGAGCCCCCTGCTTGAATTACAAAACGTAGCACATCAATTCCAAGAAGCTGCATCCATCAATTTTCGATTAAGTCGAAGATGTGGGGAGGAATATTTGAAGCGTTCGCTGCTGCTTCCAAACAGATTAATCATCTCGATAAGCATATCGTGAGAAAAATCTTTCGTGGCAGCAAAATAGACTGAATGTGGTCGTTCAATATAAGGAAATTCATTGTTTCCTGGGGTTTCTTACAAAATTTAAAGGAGATCGACCATTTCAACCAAAATAATATAATGTTGGGGAAAAGTTATCCATTATTTTTTCGGTAGACGTCTGTAGTGATCGCTTTATCGTGAGGTATCTATCGAACAATTTCAAATTTATGCTCATTGGAAAGGTGACATTTGACACTAAAATATTCTCTTGCGGTTTTTTGTTTGATTAATTCAGTTATGAGTACAAGGTTTTAAAAATAGAAGACAACAAACAGAAAATTCGATACATGTTAGTTTTTTTTTTTAAATAATGGCAAAAATGCTAACCAGGTGGCTAAAATTGTGAAAGGTGTTTATCGTCCTATATATGACTGTAACAACCAGTTACGCACAATTTTGGTTTCGTCGATTCCGTTTGGGTATTTGGATGCTAAAGATGCACCTCGCATGGATACAACATCGTCGAGAATGTCAGCAGTCGTAGCTACGCACAAGATCTAACAATCTACATGAAAACTGTTTTAAACCTTTTTACAAAGCGAATCTGAAAGAAGTTGCAAAACGTTCACGTAAAAATAATGGATTTCTTTTTCCCCAAACTAATATGTTTCAAATGTTATGGTTACTGCCATGAATCTTTGTTTCTTTTTGTGCAATCCTGATGAATATTAACTAACAAGTACCAAAGTTTTATTTTTTCAATATTTGGGGAAGAAAACAAAGTTATAACTTTCTTGAAACAAATTAAAACAAAACTTTAAATTTGATTCATTGTTCCAATTTCGTATCGGCATGTTATCGAAAACGTAATTATAAATTTAATATTTCAACTGAAGGCACTAAAAATTCATTAACTTCTGAAACAGTTTAGGCGATGCAATCACACACACAAGGGGTTGTAATATTTGGCGCAAAATTATAGTATTTGGTGGCATTTTTTATACAAGGAATTAATTGACAGTTTTGATTAGGTTGACCGCTTTTATATTATGGAGTTAATTTTTATAAATTCTAGTTTTGTAAATGATGCATATCAAATTTTGATATGCATCGCTTTGTGATGCATATCATGGTGAGTTGGTTAATCATTCTACATTTTTCTTTATTTCCTTACTTATTTCTAAATAAGCGCAGAATTCATGTGAAAAGGTATTATTCTCAATGCAGTAATTTTAATTCATAGATTATTATCTTCATAGGTTATTAAAGATGGTTATATTTTTATTTAAGTTTTTTTGATTAATTAGAAGCTGTATAATGATTTTAAAATAAATTTCATTCACAAAAATTTAACATATAAAAAATATTAAAAGATTTGAAACCAAACTCATATCTAAGTCACATAATTAAAAGCGAACACACAATCACAATTTTTAAAATTTATCTGTAAAACATTTTAATTGAGTTAATGGAAGGCTCCATCTATGATATAACACGAAGCGTTTGTTCCGTTGTAAAAAGTAACTAAGTCACACAGTATGATTGGCCGTAGGGGATAATTTGTTCAGGAGGGATGGTTTACTGAGAACTACTGTATAAAAAGGTTTCGTATGCGTTAGAAATATTCAGACCTGAGTTGGAACACTAATTAACGTTTTAAATGCTAATGCACTAATTCTTTAATCATCCTCTTATATATCTTATATTCTAACTAATTTATTATTAATAATTTTTATAAAAAAATCTTGGTAAATTTGTATTCAGTCTTAGAAATAAATATGTTTAAAAATTAAATCATAGCATATGAAAACAACATTATATACCATTTACTATTACGCCTAATGATTTTCCATCCACAGAATATTTCTAGCCACAAAAATTAAATGTTAAAATCGATGTCAAACAGGGATTTTCATATCACTTCAAAATTTCAATAATATTCATTTAGATTATTTTAAATGAAATTCTTTAAAATAACAGTTTTGAAATAGAGAGCTTCCACTATTTTTAAATAAAATTTATATTGAATATATTTACAGAAAGTATTCAGAGTATGTGCAGATTTCAAATTAGGAAGTATGTTTTCTTTATAATTAAGAAGTATTAATAAAAAAGAGTTGTGATAAGAGAAATATTAAAAAAAATGTATATGACAGATATTAATTTTAAACATATCATTCACATCAATCAAATAAAAATATTTTTCATTTAAACGTTGCTTTAAAGTAATTAAGAATCTTATAAGCATGAATAATAATTATTTATCTTTTAATTAGATTAATAAATCTTTAGCTTAAATTTCATTAATTCTTCATCTTTAATAAATATTTTTTTTGTAAAAAATTAAAATTGACGAAAGCCTGCTCTAATTAAAGACAATTTTTAATCGAGCTTATGAAGAATAAAAACACATGTTCCTAAACAAATATTTAATTTTTTCTAAGAAAACAAGTATTTCATATAGTAATTTTTTTTAATCTAAGATTAAATAATTCTTTATAAAATTTTTCTTATAAAAAAGCGCAATAGATTTGCTGAGTTTTTATTATTTTATTTAATTATTTTCTTAAATTCAAACTCTTCAAAAAACATCTTCATCTTTGATGACGTTGAAACATTATTTAAACATTTTTCATGTGAAATTATATAGTCTTCTCAATAGCAATATTTTTAACAAAAGAGTTTTGTTTCTAATGGCGGGCACCCTTGAGCAAGTAAGTACATTAGCCTATTTGCGGCAACAAGGCCGGAAACGGCTACTCATTCTATTGTTACCCGTGAACCAAGTCATGGTTCAAGCTATGAGTAGCATCGGCCACGCCACACCACCACAAACCCATAGGATGAGCCACATTCATCTACCATCTGAGGAAAGGACAAGAAACACGGAGAATGAGAAAGCACATCCATGCCCGAGCCGAGATTCGAGCCCAGATCCTCCCCATCCGTAGTCAGTTACGCAAACCACTAGACAGGTTGGGCGGCTTTATCAAAAATATAAACTTATAAATAATCCACCAAGGTATCTTGCAATAAAATCTATTATTTAGAATATTTGTAGTTATTAAGTTATTGTATTTTTAACCTTTTTCAACGAAAAACAGTTTTTTAAATGTCACATTTATAAATGCAGTTTCGTGCTCTATCGAAAGAGACTCAATTTTTTATACGGATGACAACATCCTCATGTTTAATATCAGATTCAGACAGAGTTAAATGACATTATAAATTCATCATAGATACAATTACTAGGCGATTCTCAAACTTACTAACATATTATTTTTTTCTTAATTTTTGAGAGATCTTTTGATTCCAATTATTGTTAATTACATAACAAGATGTTATGGCAAGGATAAAAACATCTTTAGAATTTTAATGTAAAATATGTAACAATATTTGTTAAAATAGAGTCACCAGCGAGTGATTGTATACTTGGTTACTTGTCATGTGACATATAACAAACATGGAATGTTTACATTATCATTTGGTATATTTGCATTTAGTGAATGTGTCTAGGAACGAAATACTCTTTAATCTTTACAATGTGACGTTTAATAACAATGAAACCATTGTTGTAGTTCTATGTTTGAATAATCTGAATAATTTTTGTAAATGAGTGAAAAACCTAAGAATATGAAAGGAACTTTACTGGGACTAGAGAAATTTCTTTCAGAATTGATTTATGTGAACTGATTGAAAATAATAGAGCAACGCACATTATGTCATTGTCAACTACAAAACTGTTAACTCAGTAACTCAAATTTAGTCACCAATTTAAGTTAACAGACTAATATTTAAAAAAATTCACTTGAATGTGCTTCACCTAGAGGGCCGAAAGAACAAAATGACGAGATAAGTATCAGCTATTATATTCAAATTTAATTGAATTCAAGTGGCGGACGTAACAAACAAACAAAAACATCTCTTGCTTGCTCGACATGTGACTTTGAAGTCACATACGAAGTGAATGAATTTTCAGTCTTATAGGTAAACAAAGGAATTTTTCAGTACCTTAAATGCATATATACCAGCAGGGTTGTAAGGAAATAATATAAAGCGTCTATTATAAAAAATGTTTAAGCATTCTCAAATGTTCACTATGTTTAGTAATAATACATGATTTGATCATTAACACATAATATTCCAGAGAATGTGCCATGCAAGGACGATAATGTCTTTCATACACTGCAATTTATTCCGACACAAAATGTTCATATAAAATTTTAAAACTGCGATGTAATTCGTTATAATTTTTTTTAGGATTATGAAACAATACAGGGAAAAGAAAACAACAAGAAAAACGTCTATGATACAAATGACTTTCAATTGTTTCGTATCGTAGAAGTCTATGTTATAAACGCATGAAACGAATTTCATGCTCCAACTGAATAAATTATAGTCTATAAATAACTTCAATATTAACTGATAAACAGCTTCAGCGGACTCAACTGAATGGAGAAAAATTAGAAAATAACTCTTCTAAGGTTTCCTTATCGGACGGTAGCCAATCCCGGTGATTCTGAAGCATGATTAAAAGTTTCCTCTTGGAGTAAAACTTTTTTTGTGTCTCATTAAAATCTTTCTAACTTTTACAAATAACTGACAATAAATTAATAAATGTTCTTTCAGTCTATTGTATCAGACCATGAAATGTAAAATTATAAAAATAAGCAATACAAGTTACATGCAATAATTATGCTTTCACGTAATGGTATGCAAGCTGCAATTTATTGCAAAAAAAATTTATGAAGTATGCTAAGTTAGGTAACTTCAAATTTTGAACTAAGGGAAATGGTCTAAATCTCATAGTTTTATGAGGATATATTTCTTCCATCATTTTCATTGTGTTCTACACTCATTCATCGTTGATGTTTAAACTCTGCAAAAGAGAAAACATTTTCATGCAATAAATGTTTGAAACAAAATGTTGTAATCAGCTTTTCAGAAACAGGTCGATATGTTTTGTGAGCTCATAAAAATATTCATACGTTTTATGGATGAGTTGAAAACAAATTTATTGAAGAATCCATTAATTTTGCTTAAAGTGCAGTTTTATAAATTTAAGCTATTTTGTTAAAACATTTATTACAAAGCAACTTATTTATTACTTTGCGACAAACAAAAACGATAAATCATAATTTATAACGATAAACGATAAATTATTACTTTGCTAATTTATAAAAAAATATTTTTAAAGATTATTTACAAATAACAGTCCAAAAACATTTTACTAATCATACATTTACCATTGGTGTAAAATTTCATTTTATAATATCAAGTAAGGTACTCAAACTTCGAAATTAATATTAAAAAAGTTTCTGAATTTGGGTGATAAAAATTCTACGCATTTTTAATTCAACAAATACTAAATTGGTAAAATGTATTTCTTCAAAATATTAAACAAATTTTTTCAAAATTTTAAAAATAAAGGATATATCATTTTTAAATTTCAGAATTATTTCTTAAGACTTAAAAAGTTGGACATGTATCTGAATAAAGAACGCTTTGGCTTTGAAAATAATTATGTTCACTACTGTTTAAAGTCTTTATGGGATACAAAATTATTATAAGCTAAAAGCATTTGTCCTTACTTATGACACTTGGCAAAGCCAAGAACGCCCCCGTCAGGGACTCATAGATTTCAGCACCCCATCTGGGCATTCCAATTTAGAGATTGAATCCAGAGAAGTCCCATGGTCTGGCTCCAATCATTCCTTGAGGTATTAATTTGGAATGAGAGCATGGAAGACATATTTTACTGTCATCAATAGTGGCACAACACGACCACAACATATTTTACTGTCATCAATAGTGAACCCGTAGGATCTTCGGCTAAGCTGGGATTCAAACTCACTACCTTCCGGTAACAACGCCCTAACCAACCAGGCCCAGAAAGCATTTGAACAACCTATTATCATAGATTCAATTTCTTCTTTTAAGCATGAAAGAAATAATTAGTTAGAGCTTCAAATTTTATTCCAACTATGGGTGAAAATGCGCTTTAGGTCCCCTACTCTGCCAACTTGGCGAAAGTGTGCTGTGGGTCCCGTACTTGGCGGGTTTTCAAAAACGCTGTTGCCATGACGATAATGGAATACGATTTTTAACAGTTTTAAACTAATTAGCAACCAATAAAAATGACCGATTTTTAAACTTAAACTAATTAATGACCAATGAAAATGCTAAAAGAAAAAAACAATCAATGAGCATGCGCGAAAAAGCGCAAATTATTTCCTTTGGAGGTTGCCATACGGAGCTCATTAGGTATAAAAATGTCCGGTTTACCACGCTTGGTGCATTTATCCCAAAGTTTGCATAGTAGGGAACCTAAAGCGCAGATTAACGCAACTATGTTATTTACAAATTTAATAAAACTTCATATAATTATTGTAATGTAATTTTAAAGTATTTATTCATGCCATCTAATTGTTGACATTTATTTTTTTCGGTCTTCAAGTAAATATAGATCTACAAACCATTTAGCATATATCCAATGACTAAAATAAGTAAAATGAGGCCCTAATTCTAATTTATACTTAATCGTTTTATGCATATATATATATACACATAAGTTACTTAAATTAATTAAAAAATACTAAATTCTAAAGAGACTTTTTTTTTTTTTTTGGAAGGATATGTGAAAAAATTTCAAATGCGAAATGAAAACTAATTTTTAAATGTCTTGCATAAAATATTAAGTTGGAAAAGAAATTAAAAACGCAATTTAATAACTCCATGCTTAATGTTACACTAGTTTTATATTTTATCGATGAATAACATCATTTTGTGACACTTTCAGAAATTCTCATATATATGCTAATTTCTTTGTGAAAAATACAAGAATCGATACACCGTCTGGAATACAAACAAGAAAGCTCGTTTTGCTGAACTAAATACTTGATATTTTATAATGGAAAATTTTATAAAGTTTATTTACGAACATTCGTAATTTTTGAATCTATTTTTACTTTTAAAAAAGTTATGGAAATATTGAAATATATTTTTAATTGTGCATCATACGAAACATTTTTAATTTTGTAAACTATTAAAATACAAAGCAAACTAAGATTAAAGGCTTTTAATTTATTTCTCTTGTTTAATGTTTATAAATAATTTTATTCAAATAATGTAATATAACTCATTAATATTTTTTATTTTACTGAATCAGACGAAAAGAATTTAAATTAAGTAGTGCATTGAATATTCAGTATATTCATTGAAACTTATGAAATTAAACAGAAAATATTATTAAAAAGTATAACCTAAAGACAGCATGAAGTTCATGATTGATAGATCTCAGAAATGGCCCCATGTGATCATTTGTGAAGTTTATTTGATGAAAAATGCTTTTGTAATTGTTCAGTGAAACTGTAAAGGAAGGGATTGATGCGTGCATCTGTTCTAAATATGTTCTTTCATGAGTTCCAAGGAAAGTACCATTGAAATGATCCGCTGACTCTTTACAGTTGTTGAGTTATTAAAAAAATCCATGGTTTGTTCCATTTAAAGTCTAATCACATTTTATATTTACATGTGACCATTTCAGAAGTGATCCAAAACATCAATCAATTTGCTGTAGAAATTATTTTAGCATCACAGTCTCTGTTAAAAATTTGCACCATGATTTTTTTTACGTTTGTTTGTACAAAATATAATAATCGTTAATTTTTTTTTTATTTCTAATGGCGGGCACCCTTGAGCAAGTAAGTACATTAGTCTATTCACCGCAACAAGGCCGGAAACTGCTACTCATTCTATTGTTACCCAGTGAGCCAAATCACGGAGTTACGTATATCATCGTCTACGCCAGGGGTGGCCAAACTTTTGGGATTCGGGGTCTACTCCACATTTAAAAAATCGCAGGCGGTCTACCAATGGCAGAATTAAATTAGCGTACATATTTATTTTCGGTAACAAGAAAAAATGATAAATTATGTAATTTTTCTAAAAAAAACTTAATATTAATATTTAAAAAATAAAAATTTTTTGACGAAAATAATCAAAGCATATATATCTATCAAAAGCTGACCATCGTATTCACTTCGTTTAGTTGAAATTTGGCACTGTATATCTGTGACAAGTTTATCATATTGTGGCTGGTACGAGCTTATTGCAATGCATAAACACGAAATTAAATGTTCATCTGTTAAATGCGACCAATGTTTGTTTTTTGTTCATGGTTGAAAAAGCAG
>JAPDSC010015020.1:0-27751 GCA_026290005.1 Latrodectus geometricus | reverse complement strand
TTCAAAATCAACCCCTTACAATAAATAATAAAAAAACTAAATATACTAATTCCGTTAGATACACGTGCGTTGAAAGAAATGTGCATTTGTAAAACTCGAAATCAGCGATGTTTTAAGCAAAATGTTTGTATATAATGAAGAATTACAATGCCCATTGATAATGTGATTATTTGATTATAGGGAAATCATAACCCTTAATATAAAGATGAGTTAACCCTTGTTAAATTATTTTTACAAACAGATTCACATTTTTTTTTACTCTTAAACAGTTTTTGATCCAATTGTACAGCGAATTCCTTACATGTAATTAATATTAAAAAAAATTATTAAAAATTTCGTGTTGTGATTTGCCAAATTCATACAGAATAAATATTTTAGGGCTTATGACGCTTTATTAAACAAACTTGGATAAGCCCTCACTGTAGATTACTTACAAAAATAAAAGTAGCATCATAATTTTTCATGAACAGTTTTGGATGCTTATAAAATAATAGACTATACAATTAATTATAAAGTTTATACACTTTGACACAAATTGACGAATTTCGTTGATTATTTAGCTTAAAGGGTTTTTGTATCCCAGTTTTAAGTGTTTGTTCAAATATTCTATTATCCCGTGAAATATAAAGGTTATAACTTATCAAATTATGTCAAAATTCCATGGACGTCATTGGACGTCAACCTTAATCCGTCTGGTTATAAGACATGTCATTTAATGCATGTGTACAAATGAACTTATCACCAGGAGGTATTGAAATAAGCAATCGACGTCATTTGTAACTGTGAAGACAGAAGACTGTAGATTATAGAATTGAAGATTAATATGTGTATCATAATTTTATATGTCGCAGAAAATTAATGCAATTAATTAATTACAACAAATTTGATTGTTTTATAATTTTGGAATTTGAATTGTAGAATTTATTGAAAATAATTTTTATTTAAATAGTAAATTTCTAACAATACTGCTAAAATATGTGAATTATGACCAAAAATGTAGAGAAGTATATAGGTATAGTTAAGTTGTTCATGTCTATAAACTGAAAATATAAAAAGCATAATAAATTTTTAGTTTTAATTATTTGTATGGAAATTGTATTGAATAATTTAGAATAAAAAAAATTTATCTTTGAATTTTTTTGTTATTGCTGACAACAGTTAGGCTTAGAAATAAAATTTCCTATTTAACTATATTTATTTTTATAAAATTTATTTTTTATAAAAATAAATAAAATGTATTCTACAGTACATCAAATAAAACTTTATTTGAAGTACTGAGCAGGTAAAAACGAATTTTATATTTTTGGTATTTTTTTCTCTCAAACTTATAACTAAGCAATGCATTGGATTTTGTAGTTCATACTTGCCAATTCACTTTAGAAGTTTTCTTAGAGAATTTTTTCCTTGTAAAGATTTTTATGTTCTTTTTTAAACTTAAGCCCATACAGAAGTGCTTTTGTTATTGTATAATTCATTCCCGAAAGAACTCTAACTATTCAAATAAATTTTAGTGCTAAAAATAAAAACAAAATTGGTAAAGTATAAGAAAGGAATTCAAAGAGATTTTACTATATCAAGCCCTAAAAGTTGTAGATAGATATTTCTAACTATAACACTATTTGAAGCGTAAAAGTTAAAAGGTTTCTTAGTACTGCCTTGAAAATTTCCAATATCCACCAATGCATGTGCGTATGTACTAGTGAGAGATTAACAACGACGCAAGAAACCATTTATCATATCTTGGCTGATAGGCTTACCACCGTTAAGGGATTATTTGGCGGGGAAAAACTTAAAAAATGAAAAACCCTTTTACATTTTTCATATCGCAAATAAGATAATTTACTGTGCTAAATAATAAAAATAAAGCCATAAAATAATTTTTTTTAGTAGCAGCCATTTATGCGAGATACTGAATAATTAAACAGGCCAAATAGCGCGCCAAAAGGGGAAAAACAGTTTATAATTTGATGTCCTGCATGTGTGCGGGATTAAAAAAAAACTAAAATCGTTCCACCAATTAAAAGAACGGTTCTAGATCATTCGTTTTGGGTGCTTGCATAATTTTGCGAACATTTTGAGTGTTTATTACTCAAGGTATAACAGCTACAAAAATGCTTGTCTTATAAATTTTATTTAATTGCATTTATTTTTGTCGTTGTATATAAATATGATACATGAAAATATGCTTCCATTTTTACAAGACTAAATGATTAAGGTGATTTAAGTTTCAACTCCAAAAAGCTGTAAATTGGTCTGTTATGAATCAACGATTTGAATAAATAGAATGGGAAATGATTGTAAATTTGACAATGAATTTTCCTTATGACTGCATTATTTTAAACATGGTTCACACATTTAAGAAAATTCATAGAAAAAGAATTTTTGTTTCAATAGGAATAAATAGAATATAATATAGAAAAGAGAGTAAAAAAAAGTAAAAAAATTGTCTTGAAAAATCTAACGCATAGTCATTGATGTGGTGAAGCTTTTCAAGAGAATTCAGTACCAGAAATCTGATGAAGGATTCAGATTCACCGAATGAATTTTTCCTCTTTTCAGAAAAAAAAAAAAAAAAAAAATCATGGTATGCGGTTTTCTTCAACATGGTTAGTTTCACAGGTCATATTGCTTTAAAACAACTTTAAAATATAATTATTCTTTTCAAAATACATTAGCACATTATCCATCGTTATGTATATGGAACAAACAACAACCTATGAAATTAAAATTTGAATAACTGAATGTCGACACTCAGTCCTCATTATATACATGCCTTTTCAATTTTAAAAGAATTACTTCATGATTAGGAATTTTTTAATTCTATTTCGAATGTATAGTTTGTTGATACTTTTTAAAACCCCCAACAAATAAAGAAAAGTGAACTCTAGTTTAAAATTTATAAGGCAGAAGAATTTGAGAAAGAAATATGTTTATGTACGTCAAATTTATGGCCTAACATTGCATAATCAAAGATATTTTGATAAGCAAAAAGTGATAGGGAATCTTAAATAATAACGTGTGAAATTTTAAAATTAGTAAAATCTGTTACACTGCAAGGAAAAAACTCTATTTTATCACGTTAATTTCTATGGAAGTTAATCTATTCCAGTTGGATGCTTAGTAAGTATAGCTGACCATGATTAATATAAATCACTTTATCAAGATAACCTTGAATACCGAAGCGTATCTTAAGATTCTGTATCAGAGAGTATCGGAGCAAATTGCTATAAGTTATGTTATCTTCCTTTAACTTCTGCCATTAAACTTAAATACTGTCGTATTTTATGATTTGGGTGCAGTTTCCAGAAACGTCGATAGATGAATTAATTCAAACATTGTCCGAAGCGATAAAGAATGGTCTCTTGAAGTTTTGTGGGCTTTGAATTTTTAGTCACTTTTTGAATTTTTAAAACTATTTACAAAAGTACTTCATTTTTCCTGATTGTTATTTAAATAAATGTTGTGACACATTTAACGATTCTTTTGTCAACTATTTATCTCGAGAAAAAAGAAGAAAGTGGATAATTATTTAGATTTATTTTTAATAAATAATATAGATAATTATTGGGAAATTAAGAATTGTTAATATATCAGTTACTAAAAAGTAAATAAAAAAAAACAATGTATCATCATATAGAAATAAAGCATATGTAAAATTGATTGCTTCAATGAATGAAATTTTTTTAAATATTGACAATAATGCTGATTCATAAGATTATATTGATTTACTCATATGTATTTATATTAATGTCAAGAATTCAATGTTTTCATTATTATGTAACGTGATTACTTTATTAGAAACCCAGTGATGGTATGTTTCGCGCTACTAACGAATAGGTCCGATGTACTATTCTCTAGGGCAAGGTAGACTCAGACTTTTACCCCTTTAGTGGGTTGATAAAATTAAGTACCAAACATGCTTGGGAACTAAGCACTTGGGAATTCGCGTTAGGATCACTTAACCGGACCATGTTTCGTACCCCAGAGCTCTTGGTCAAATAGAACCACAGTGTTTATATTATTTTATTAGATAATCAAAGTTTCCGAAGTATATGTAAAAACATCTAAAATGCATTGAATTTTTGAAATAACCAAACCATTTTTAAACAACTACAATTTAATTAGAATTGTTTGCAGTAAAACCACATTAGCTCAATTTCTACAATGTTTATGTTTGGGCAGTATAATGGGATAAATTTAACAGTTCCATAAACAGTGATTCCTGTATATTTTTTTATATAATCGTTATTGATTGGTTGGTTTGTCACTCTATATACCAACCAATGTCACTTTTTGAATTTGATTTAAACTTTTGTTTTGAATTAGATTTTTAAATATTACCGACAGACACACATAGGTAGGAATCGATACCACAACGTTTGAACTGAAGTCTGAGAGTATATTATCAATTGTTATTACAAATTAAGAGAATTAGTATTACTTTTAACTTGATATTACATGAAAGCTACAATGAAATTCACTTTAAGTCTTTTCAATTTAAAAATTTGTTCTCGAATACGATGAATTTTCGCTTTATTTGCTTTACATATATATAATATTCATATTTCGCATAATGATTTTACTATAATAATCTCCTTTATTCCATAATGCATTATACATCTTTTGTAAACATTACAAATTAATTAAATTACTTTTTTTTCTAACTTTTTTGTTCTGGAATGCGAAATTCTATATTGTTCCCTCAAGAATATATTTGAATTTAAATAGAATTCAGCACTATATTCATATAACATTACGCGAGTAATTTTTTTGGCCACAGACATAGCAGATACATTGTAACATAAGAAATGTAATATGCAAATGAGAAAAATGGATTACAAACCATAAATGTCCCATGAGATTCTTAAGGGTGCGTTCCTAAAACTTCCTGGTTAGCTAAGGAGCATTTGAGAACACGGTGCTTTACGTGCAGTTGAAAATAAATATTGTGAAACAAAAGTCTTGACAGCATCTAATAAATTTTATTACCCTTTGCATTACGTAATTCAAGTAAATTAATTACAGTGCCAAGTTTATCTGAACAACATAATTTTCTGCATATAACAACTAAATTTATTCTTCTTTTATAATATAGTTTAAAAAAAAATTCATTTACTTCATTGGTTGAATTTAAACTTTATAGTCATTGTTGTCATTTTAGAAACTTCTAAAAATAATAAGATTTCTAAAATAAGATAATTAATTTTTATTTATTTCTGCGCTATCACTTATTTCACTCGATAGCTAATTTGAAACATATGATTTAAGTTAGAACTCTTGAACCACGGCAAAAATCCAAGCTAATGTGACTCAAACACACCGAGCTTGGAATCAACGATTATCTGAATTAAAAATTCAAAGTATTGTTTCTTTGTTTAATTGTCGTTTTCTTCTTATAATTATAGTATTATTAAATATTGCACTATTAATTATTAGTTATTTTTATATTATTGTATCATTTATTAAACTTTACCTTTGCTGGGAATAAAATGATTTTCTCTAAAATATGTGCACACTTTTAAAATGATTTAATTTTTATGAAAATAGAAAAATAGACCGAACATACGAATAAAAGTATTTACAAATTTAGTTTGTAAATGCTACTCAGTTGATTTGTAAATATACGCTACAATTAAATATAAATGTAAATTATTTGTATTAAAAAATAGTTATTATAATATCATTAAACTTAAAATATTTTTATTAATGTATGTCATTATATAGATTTAGTATGTCATTAAAAAATTTAGTTGTTACAGAATTAATATCAATAACAATTCTTTAACAATATATGTTTTTTTTAAAAAGAATCGTTAAAGACAAAACTGCAAAATGCATTACTAGCATAAAAATTATTTATTTTATAATTAAATAATATATTGGAAAAATTTAATATAATGGAAATTTTGCATCTGTTCGTATCCGATTATTATGGACTTAATACACGCAGCAGTATTTTAACAATAAAAGATTTATTATAAAAAGTGCATTACAGATATTTACATTAAAATGTTATTTTTTTAAAAAATAATATGTGTATGGAAAACAATTTAATAATACAGAATGTTTGTAATTTTCTTTTAATGCAAATATTTTATGTCCTTAGACGATTGTTAAAATTACCAACTGAAATAAACTTGAGCAAAATATATTTATATATTATACGTTTTTAATCAATATTTTTCTACTGAAATATTAATAAAATACAAGTATTTATTCAGTATTTCCTTTTATCTTTCTAAATTCAATTGAAAAATGTCAAAATGACATTAAGAGTTAATTTATTTATTCTGAAAAACAATTAGAATGGCATAATTTACAATGTTTATGTTACAAATGTTATAAATAAACATTTATTTAGCATAATATTTGCTTAAGGAATTAGGAGTTGTTTTGATTAAAATTTCTAATTTTAATATATTTTGCCAGGTTTCTAAAAGATAATGAAATGAATAAAAAATGAAAATTATATTCCTTCCCTGATCTGTTTTAAAAATAAAAAAATCGCTTCATCTGAAAATGCTATCCTTTCAAATATATTTCTTTATCTCTTAGAATGGATATTAAAATTAGTTGCAAATATATACCTTTTGTTATTGTTACATTTTTAATTCTGTTTGTGAGCGTATAAATTGTAATTTAGTAATGAAAAGATTTTATTGAATATTTCGTGCTTAAATACAAAAGAACGTTATTATAGAAAACTATTTCCCGGTATTTTCTTTTGAAGTTAATTTTATTCAAGGAAATTCTCTATTTCGCATGGATTTTTTTATAGTATTTGTATTATTTTAGCGTATTCAATTTTTAATATTTTCGCAATTAGATTTTAATAAAAATCATTAGCTAATGCATAATACATAAGGTATGTGAGAAGCAAATTTTGCTTGTATCAAGGAAATAATTGATATTTATTTTCCACATTATCTTGAATTTCCTTGTTCGTTTTTATTTGAGAGTTTTCCTAATTAAAATGTTGTCTCTAGGACTGTAATAGATAACTTTGAAGGTTAAGGCACGTGTTAATCTGTTTTGAGCAATTTGCATTTACTTTTCGAGTATTTTGCAGACATTTTTTCACAGATAGTAAGCTGATTATCACGTTATTTGAACGGTAAGAAAACTCTCAAGTCTCTATCTTACTAAATGTAAATATATAATTGAAAATGACAGGTATTTTTTTTATTATATAACAGGTATAACTGCTACTACACTATTCTGAGATTTATTTATTTCACAATGCTTTGTACAAAAGTGAAAAGTTTTATTTTTTTTGTTTAACATTGGTGTCTCGAGGAATTATTTCATTCTAATGGTGAAAATAAGTGATCTGAGGAAACATTTAAAATATTCGATTCCGAACTGTAAAAAAAAAAAAAAAAAAAAAAAAAAATATATATATATATATATATATATATATCAATGCTGCATTTCTGTTTTTTATAAGCAAATCTAATAGTGTGAATACAATACACGATTTCGATCGACATAGTTTTCGAAATATTCCACTAAAAAGCATCTCAACCATATTGTTGTATTTTTGATAGATCTTTATTTCATAGTATCATAACCAAGTTGAGATTATGTACAAAGCTTAACAGATACTCAAAAATAAAAGCTGTTAGAAACCATTTAAGCTTTGTTGGCGTAACTTTCAAGAGCGACAGTTCAAATATAATATAGCATATTTTAGTGTCTGAAGGTGGTAAACCGTGAAAAAATAAAACATTTGATATGCATGCAGAAAACAATAGCAAAACAATTTCCTTGTTAAAACTTATTAAATCCTTAGTTACCACTCTCCAATAAGTGTGTAGTTATTTCGACGATTGGGAGATGGCGCTGCGAAGACAACGATTAGATTATCAGATATATTTTTCTTATTTTGGAAGAGAGAAAATTATGGTGTCAATGGGGAATGTTAGAAGTATTTTTCGTTTTATAATTATTTCATGTAATTTTATTTTGTGCTCTATGCACTCCTCGAATGCACAGATTATAATTGGATACTGAATTGGATGCAAGTTAAATAATTGGATGCTGAATAATGTGTCATCAATATGCGACACAAATTAAACATCCTACACAAGTGCGATTTATAAAATAGAATTGTGTGTGTGTGTGTGCTCTGTCTCAAATGGAAGTTTTGAAGTAAGTAGAATAATTTAAAAGTGAGCAATCTATTGATTTAAAAGAATTTTGTCAAAATAAATATTTTGTATTTATATTTATTTCATTTCATTTTATTGTTGAAATATTGCAGAAAACTCACAAGAATAAATCATAGAAATAAAATTATGATTTCAAAGGGGCAGTTATACTAATATCAAAAGGAAGATCATAAATGTTGTAAGACATTTATGATCTTGCGTTATCCGCTACCTTCAAAATAACCGTTATCTTTAAAATAACCGTTATCTTTAAAATAACTGTTATTTTCTTCTAAACGCACCTAACTTACTAATTTTATAGAATGCTTATGCATGGAAATGTATTGATAATTTTCTTGTTATAATGTTAAGGGTACTCATTTGCATCTAAATTGCATTTGCAAGAAATCACAGCACAAGTCCAAATTTATGTTAAAATTGATACTGTGGTAGATTAAATAAAAAACTAATAAAAAATACATTTTTTTTTACTGTTTGAATAAGCACTTTCTTGTTAGAAGATGGAAAACTAAATATGTAAATTTTTAAAATGAAAAACAATTATATTATTAAATCATTATAGAAACCTATAAAGGTGGAAACAAATATTTCAAAATAGATGGACTCTATTTTTTTTTTTTAAAAAAACACCAATATGTACTTTCTTATTCAAATTATATTTTTTCTAGTATTAAGTAACAGCCAAATCGTTTTTGCTTTGAATAACATTTGACGTGAAATGTCCTTTTAGGATAATAAATACGTCATTCCTTTAACACGCGCTGAAGGAATTTTTCCTTAAAAAAATGCATTTGCCTTTAAATAGTTTGAGAGGACTTTTCTTGAGATTTTTAACCCTCCTATAAGAATATAAATGGATTGTTTTACAGGTTAAAATGCTTGACGGGACAAGATAAAAAATGGTTTATTTTGGTTCGCTTTTTTTCTCAGCGGAAATACGATAACGATGCTATGTAAGCTTTTACGATATTTTGCAATATTTATGTCGTACTATATCACCAAAATGGCATTTAAAATAATTTATACATTCTTTATGCGATACAGGATTTCAAGATATACATTTATGTCAAAGTATTAAAGGTACTGTTCTTTCGTGCGTATAGGAAATGCAAAATTACCATCTTTTTGGTTATGTCTGTGATATATGAATAAATTACTATATAAAATTTATGAGTTAAATTTACTATGTATGAATGCTTAAAATCATTATTAAAAATTTAAATATTGTGTTTCACAGTTGATGCTAATAAATAATTTTGAGTATTTTAATAAAAATATTATTTTAAAAGAATTTTCAAAAGTAAAATTTTTATGTTCTTTTTAGTTAAAGTCGTCTTTGTAATTCTTTATCTAGTAAATGACTAACATTTAAAGCAAGGTTAAAAGTAATTAGTTAAATTGAAATAAATTTTTATTTCTAAGTTTTACAACTTTTTTTATGTAGCTTTTTTTCATTTAATTTTTTATAAAAAATGTAATGCAACTCCATTTCATTTTTAGTTACTGACTTTTAGGTATACTATTAAATTTATAAGCATTTTCTATTTTATAAGTAACTATAAAATATAGTTGAAAAAAATTCTGTCGATTAAATAATTCCGTATTAAAAATAGGCGAAAATAAATTCTCCTAATTTCAATAAATGATTCCGATTAATTTTACTTTGAAATAATCGATATTTACTTGTAAAATATTCGAATTTATGTGTACCATTCTCCTTTTCCTGATAATTTAGAAATTAGATTCCACTACAACTGAGTAGCTACTACTGTGTGTAGTATCTTCCAACTTTTGTAAAATACGTCTGTTTGAGTTGGGTTTTTTCGAGATTTCATGATATCCTGCTTTTCAACGCAGTCTGTTATCTTCACGGAAAGTATATAATATAGACATCATGTCAAAGGTATTATTGCCTTTAAGCAAATTGACGTTTTCTATGGTTTGCCGTATGAATTGTCACACTATGAATAACTTGAAACAGTGTCAAAAATAAAATACGAAAATTCTAAATCATAAAACTGAGAAATATTACTCAATATATGTTGAAATTGAATGAAAGAGTGTACTGGGTTAAATACGTAAAAGGCATATGATAAGACGTGCGGAATATTATGCTAAAAGTTATTTAAAAATTTACATATACCTCGTTCAAATTAAAAGTTGTTTCGTAGTTAAATATATATTCCGAAATCAAAATACTGTATAAAAAAAATTAAAATCAATGGGAAGCTATCTGAAAAACGCGCAAGTATTATCACAAAAATTTAGAAATAAGTTTTAGTAATAAAAAAAGCAGGTTCGGATGTTTAAAAAAAACTGATCAAACACTGGCTCAGAAATGACTACGAACAAAAGAACTTGTACGTAAAAACTCTTCGCTGTTTCGAAAATATTGTGTAAAAGGAGCAATAGGAATTTAACGTAATGCTTGTATTTAATTTCTTACCAAACTCTGAGAAATTTTTAGGGATCGCTTATTGAAAATATTCCCAAAATATTCAATTGCATCGGAATAGTAATTTTTAAGGATTTTTCTAGTTATGATAACAGCTTTTAATTTTCGATTATAAAAAAATAAAACTAAAATAATTTTTATTCAATTCACTTTCGAAATGCATTAAAAAGATAATTCGTAAACATTATATTAGTTTGGGGAAAAAGTAATCCATTATTTTTTCGGTAGATGTCTGTAGTGATCGTTATCTCATGAGGTATCTATCAAACAATTTTAGATTTACGCTCGTTGGAAAGGTGACATTTGACACTAAAATATCCTCTTGCGGTTTTTTGTTTGATTCATTCAGTTATGAGTACAAGGTTTTAAAAATAGAAGACAACAAACAAAAAATTCGATACATTTTCGTTTTTATTTTATAATGGCGAAAATGCTAACCAGTGGCTAAAATTGTGAAAGATGTTTATCGTCCTATATATGACTGTAACAACCAGTTACGCACAATTTTGGTTTCGTCGATTCCGTTTGGGTATTTATTTGGATGCTAAAGATGCACCTCGCATGGATACAACATCGTCGAGAATGTCTATAAAATATCAAAAATTATCAAACTTGACAGCATGTCGGCAGTCGTAGCTTCGTGCAAGACCTAAAAATCTACATGAAAACTGTTTTAAACCTTTATGCAAAGCGAATCTGAAAGAAGTTACAAAAAGTTCACGTAAAAAAAATGGATTTCTTTTTCCCCAACCTAATATATATATTCTCTGAATACCTTTAAATAATAAAAAGAATAAAAAAACAGAATATTAGAATTTTTTAGATTATTTTTTCGAATGTGTGAAAATCCATCTTGTCTTTTTTATCCTTTACGCCACAAAACTCAACCAACCGCATATTTGAAATGTGTTCGTACAACATAACAGAAACTACTTTTATTGTTTATCACTGCATTTGCATTATCCGAAATTGGGAAAAAATGATTATTTTAAAATTATTACATACATTTCATTTTCCTAACTAATATATACATTTTATGAAAAACTCATGCAAACAGAAATTGTACTTTTTGATAAAATTAAGAGAATCTTTTAAAATTATTTTTTTATACTTTTCCTTTTCTCTGTTTCTAGTTTTAACACCCATCTATTAAAAATTAACCAATTTACTATTATGATTATAACTGGGTTGTAAATGTAATCGAGAAAACGATAACATTTTAGCTATTTTTTTTTTTTTTTTCGTTGTGAATAATAAATTATTTTTTCCATCCGTCTCATCATATTGGCGAATATGAAATCTTCGGATATAAATATTTCCAATGGAACACAAATGGTAATAGTTATTGCGGTGAATATTTTTCTGCGTCGGAATAAATAAAAAGCACACCCTTTAACCATTTTTATCGCCAATAACGCAAAAATTTTTCTGGGAAAGAAGCTTCAGCATCGGGCGGAAAAAGAAAAAAAATATATATATTATTTTGGAAAAGTTCCAAGTCGTCAGTAAGAATTCGCACAATACGGTTGATCGGCTGAATGTCGTTTAACTAGTGTCTGAAACGCAGATGTTTAATCTTGTGTAATGCGCGCGCCGATTTTTTCGCTTGCGATATACGAAAAGGACGACGTTCTGGGTGCGGTTCTGATGTTCGTAATGCAGTTTCGTGTTCTTTTTTAGGCAGAAATGGGTGTTGCCATTCCTTCATTTCACAAAGATGCATTTAATACAAAAGATTACGCGGAGCTTCAGGTTTTTAAAATTTGCAACATTTGGATACATTTTTTGTACGTAATATCTTGATTCTATCAAGAAAATGAAAATTCTAAGAATTTATTTTGTTGAGGTTATCGCCTGCTACTGCTGTTATGGTTATATCCCGAAATAAAAATTTTGTATTTTCTCTTAAGCGGAAATGGTTATTATATATTTTATAAAACTATATTAAATAGAAAAAAAGTTGCTAAACCATCAGCTTTTTAAAATTTATGATACTAACAATACATTTATTTCAATATATATTGATTCAGTCTAGAAAAAGAAATTTCTAAGAATGATTTCTATATCCCGATGTGGATATACCGCACCCCATTTTTCTTTTCTTAACATAAAAATTTTGCTTTTGTTACATTTTATAAAGTTATCTTTAATTTAAAAGATAATAAAGCTTCAAGTTTTTTATATTTAAAAGCTATGGATACACCTTTTCATTTGTAGATTTTATTAATAAAATAAAAACTTTAAAAATAATTCTTATATGATGTTGTTTGCAACACACTATGCTTTAAAACTTTTCTTTTGATATTTCTTTTAAATATCGCTTTTATATCTTTCCTTAAAAATCCATTTAATGTAAATTATCATAAAACTTCGTGATTTTAAAATGTACATCAAATGAATACACATATTCCATTATAAAATAGTTCTATCTAAAAAATCAAAAATATAAAAGTGAAGTTTGATGAATTGAAGTTCAATTCTATGAACTTCTACATTTACGCCATAATGCAATTTTCACATTCAGTTTTTAGCAAAACTGGTATTGACATTATTACATTTTAAAAAGTTATATTTAACATACAAAATGGTACAACTTTAGCTTTTTTTTAATTTTACGGTACGGGTACATTTTTGTTTTATTAATATGCTTATTCTACTAAGAAAATTAAAAGAATAATTTCTGCACGGTATGTTATAGTCTGGGAAGCAACTTTTGGTTTATTTTTAAGCTGAAATAAGATTGAAATTATGTTTCAATGCTTCAAGTTTTTAAACTTTACAAGATTTAATTACACTTTTTCATGATACGCCGATTCTATAAAATAAAAATTCCATACAAACATTCGATTTATTGTTATGAATTCTATTACCTGAAATGCAAATTAGTGTTTTTCTAATCGAAACTTTTTCTTATTTTTCGAAAATTAGATTAAATTAGTAAAACTTGTATTGCATCAAAATAGTAAAGTTTTTAAATTTAATAACACTTAAATACGTTTTTGTTATTATATCCTATCTAGAAAATGAAAGTTCTAAGTTAATATCTTTATGGTCATATGTTATGGAATTGTATGGGGTTTTTTTTTTTTTTTTTTTTTTTTTTTTTTTTTTTTTTTTTTGTTAAAACGGTGATGGATTTTGCTAAAACTTTTACAAGCCTAAATATAATATAAAACATCATTATGAACTTCACTTTTTTTTAAAAAATTTACTACTTGATATTTTTTCCCATGTTAATTCCATTAGGAAAATTAAAAGTTTAAAAATGATTTCTATATCCGGTCATAATTGTAGTCAGTGATGCAAATTTGTGTTTCTATTTAAGGAGAAACTTCTGTTTAATTTTTTTAAATGACGTTTAAAGCAACATTTTTAACAATCAAAATTATTATTGATCTTTATTATTATTGATAATCATTTTCCTTTTATGTGTTGTTAGTGGCTATTTGAATAGAAAATATCGGCCACTTAATTGTAATATATCTTATCTTATATATAGATACGAAATTATAGGCACATCATTTTTATTTAGTATTTATTATTTCCATCTACATACGATATGCAACTTTTATTGAAAACTATTGTTAATAGTTTTTCTTTAAGCTACATATATACATATAATTCATAAATAATGGGATAGTTTCAACAATTATAAATGCTTTACGAGTTCTTAATTAGGAATCTTATTGATATGTACTATATAATTTAATAATTAATTGAATTTTGTAATTATGTCTTATATAATTTGGCACACAACCTGAAAAGTTTAAAAAAAATTTAATTACATACAAGTTCTTTGAACTTTATTTTTATCCGTTGTTTAGTTTACTTTCTAATTTATTTTAAAAAGGAATCCTAATCGGATTTTTTATTTTAAATATAGTACTGTATTTTGCCAATTTTGCATGCTGCTTAATTTTTGTAAAGTTTATACTAATAAAATTTGGAGTTTTACTTATGAATATGTTCGTTTGTGTTTCATTTATATACATTATCACTATACTTCTGTATGAATGAGAAAAAAAAGAACTATATTATTTTCCATTAAAAAGTTTATAAGGTGGAAAAAACATTTTTTTTAATGTTTCTATTTTTCTAACATTTTTTTAACGATAGAATAGTTGCATTACCTCTACAACTAAACAAGAAAGCTGCTTATAATAAGTTTACTGAATACTTTTTAACATATATTATTTTCGATTTGCTCATTAATTATTCAGTATTCATTATTCACAGCTCTATTCTTATAATTACTCATTAAGTATTTCTTTTAACACATTAAGAATATTTTACTCATTAATTTTGCATTTTAACGCGCAAAACTTCTTTTATTTTATAATTAATTACTTATTTCCTGTGTTATACTTTGCTCGAAATATTTTTTTTTTCTGCATAATATCGCCATAAGTAATAAAAGTGTAATAAATTATAAAAATGTCAGCAAAAAATTGCTTGATTTTTCTGTTGAAATCTTCTTTATGTATGATATTTAATGTCATGGAATAAAGTCCCATAATATTCATCTGCAAGACAATACTGGCAACATTAATTTTTTTTTTAAAAAATAGAAAAGATGAAGTGAAATTTTTCAAAATTAACTTCTTAATTTTTAAAAAAGTGAAAAAACATTATAATTTTTTTTAGGTAAAAACATTATATGTTTATCGTATTTTGTCTTTAATTTTGTAGGAATTATTTTTATTTTATACTGACATAGGCAATTGTGAATACCATAACCGTAATTAAATATCGATATTCCTATTTATTTTTAATCAGTTAAAATTTTATTTTATTATTTCATTACACTATTCCCTTTTATAAAGTATAAATAACTATTTCTTATTAGAGTGGAATAGGAAAAATTTCTGAAGAAGGCCAGGTTCTGGACTATTGTGTCAATTTTGATTGATTGAACATTTATAGTTAAAAATACGGCAACATTTGAGAACATTTCGTAAGATATTGGTGCTATATTCTTGGATTGAATTAGATCACATGATGGTTTTTTTTTTTCACACTATGATAATCTTTTTCTTCAGTAATTTAATTTGTATCAGATAGCGTTTCTTGACGAAATTTTTCTGTTAGAGAATAATAAATATATTATTGCCAATTTTTTTTTATGATTCTCATTTGGCGAATAAAATCTGTCACCAATAAAATTCTATTTTGAATGACCAATAAACGCCGAATATCCTCATCTTGAATAAATATTTTACATTGTATTTTAAAACACACATTGTTTTCATTTCCGTTTATTTGCGGAATTTATTAGCACAGTTATATTAGTTTGGGGAAAAAGAAATCCGTTATTTTTACGTGAACTTTATGCAACTTCTTTTGGATTCGCTTTGTAAAAACGCTTAAAACAGCTTTCATGTAGATTTTTAGGTCTTGCGCGTTACGAGTGCTGACATGCGGTTAACTTCGATCATTTTTGATATTTTATAGACATTTTAGACGATGCTGTATCCACATGCGAGGTGCATCTCTAACATCAAAAATACCCGAACGGAATCGACGAAAGAAAAATTGTACGAAACTGGTTGTTACAGTCTTATATAGGACGATAAACACCTTTCACAATTTTAGCCACCCGGCTAGCCTTTTCGCCGTTACAAGAGAAAAACGAAAATGTATCTAATTTTCTGTTTGTTTTCTTCCATTTTTAAAACCTTTTACTCGTAACTGAATGAATCAAACAAAAAACCGCAAGAGGATATTTTAGTGTCAAATGTCACCTTTCCAACGAGCATAAATCTGAAATTGTTTGATAGATACCTCACGAGATAGCGATCACTACAGACGTCTACCGAAAAAATAATGGATTACTTTTTACCCAACCTAATATATCGTGGATAATCCAAAACATTTCAGAAAACATAAACAATTCAATATATCTATGCATTCAAACAATCTAAACACACACAATGGGTAATAGAACGATATTTATTGCTTGTGGAATATAATAGAAACATTAACTCCATTTAGGAATTTGCATATTTACTTTTCTCGAAATCAAACAATTGTGTTTCTTTTTCCTCTTTTTTGCATAGAAACATTTTTTTTAATTAAAGAGTGACGCTTTTTAGAATTTAAATAACATGGATTAGCCGCTTCAAGATAATTAGAAATTGACTGTAATTTTTTTTTTAATGATAGATTTGTTACATAATACTCAATTCTTTTCCAAATGTTTCATTACATTTACCGAGAACATCTTTTTTTTTTTCTTTTTTTTTTGCGAATAATATCTGCGTGCCATTTTCCTCTCTTTTCAACATTTTTAGGAGGAAAAATGTTCTGTTAATGTTGATTCGTAACATCTGTTGGCTCTTAAAATACCGAACAATACGAATCAGTACTTCTCATTAGAAACATATTCGCTTCCTGTTGTAGACTGTTGCATAAAGAGAGTAACCGAGTAACATCTTTTTTTTTCTGTTTCAAAAGAGTGCACACTTTTATAAAATATGCGAGTGATTTTCCTGACAGATCGGAAAGCTCACGGATAATTGAGTTTCTACGCTCGTTTGGGAGGAAAAAATTAAATGTTTCAACCGTCAAATGGATACACAATTCGAAACGGTGAAAAATCCAAACAGGAAACAGGTAAGCACTATTATAATTTTCTCTTTACTGTGCGTGAAGTAGAGATGATAACAGAAATACTTCGTACGCAAACTACGAATAATGTCTATAAGCAAATATATTAGGTTGGGAAAAAGTAATCCATTATTTTTTCGGTAGACGTCTGTAGTGATCGCTATCTCGTGAGGTATCTATCAAACAATTTCAGATGTATGCTCGTTGGAAAGGTGACATTTGACACTAAGATATTCTCTTGCGGTTTTTTGTTTGATTCATTCAGTTATGAGTACAAGGTTTTAAAAATAGAAGACAACAAGCAGAAAATTCGATACATTTTAGTTTTTCTCTTGTAACGGCGAAAAAGATAGCCGGGTGGCTAAAATTGTGAAAGGTGTTTATCGTCCTATATAAGACTGTAACAACCCGTTACGTACAATTTTTGTTTCGTCGATTCCGTTCGGGTATTTTTGATGTTAGAGATGCACCTCGCATGTGGATACAGCATCGTCGAAAATATCTATAAAATATCAAAAATGATCGAAGTTAACCGCATGTCAGCAGTCGTAACGCGCAAGACCTAAACATATACATGAAAGCTGTTTTAAACCTTTTTACAAAGCGAATCCAAAAGAAGTTACATAAAGTTCACGTAAAAATAATGGATTTCTTTTTCCCCAAACTAATATTTGTCATTTTGAAGTGTTTGGTTACGTTTCCGACTCGATGTATTTGTTACGCATAACTGTATGACTTTAATCGTTGAACTTGTAAAATTTTGAGTTATTGTTATCTTCACGCTGTATCGGAAGACAGATGTTATATAGTTCGAATATTTAACGTACATCGACATGTCAGACCAGAGTTAGGCTATAGCAACCAGGTGAAAGCTGCGTGACGGATGTTTTCATAATTAAAAAGGAGGGATCTAGTAGAAGACCCCTAATGCTCGACCTCCTACCTTCAGAGGTATCATTTCACTTGGAGGACACTGCGACCACGACATATTTAACGAGTCCCAGCTCTTCTATGAATACACCGGATCTTCGATTATGTCAAGATTCGAACTCATTAACTTAGAAGAATGGACACGTCCCCCTAACCAACCAGGCCGTTGCGGCCTTATTGCTTAACATGGGTAGGTAACGTTCACAAAATATTTTTGAACGAGTTCTGGTATCGAATTCACTAATTTTGAAAACAAGCGCTAGTTATTCCCTTTGAGACTAGTACGGCTCTATTTACCCTGATAAACTTTAGGATTTTCATAACAATTCCCGTAATCTGTAAAAACATGTGAAATAAAATATTAAATAAATTTAGATATTTAATTATGCAAAATTTATAGTTATCATAGCCCTTGCAATTTTGTAAATCACATTTTTGTCTTCTTGGGTTATTTTTTTAATTAAAGAACTTAATTTTCAATTTCTTATTTCCTACTTTAAATAACACTGCCGGCCAATGGCTGAGTGGTTAGCGTTCATGACTCCTAGACCGGGTTCGAATCCCGGTTTGGGCATAGACGTTCCTTTCCTTTCTTTCTCTCTTTATTTCTTTGTCATTACTTCTGAGATGATAGATGAATGTGGTCCAGCCCATAAACGGGGTTGTGGTGGTGTGACGCGGATAGTGCTACTCGCCTCCGCGACTTGGTTCACAGATGCCACTGGGTAACGCTAAATGAATGGCAGTTTCCGGCCTTGATTTGGCGAAGGGTTAATCACCCAGTGTCCGCCGTTAGGAAAAGAAAACTTTAAATAACACTAATGAACATTTTATTCCAAGCGAAATTTATTTATAGTACATAATAATTATTGTTTTAATGATGCAGAAAAATAATATGGCTTGGGTTGATTAAAAAGGAATAAAAATTTCATTTAAAAATATATTTAAAACTGGATTTTTGTGTGACGATTATGGAAAGTATATAAGTTAATCTGTACATATTAAATTTGGTTTAATGTAAGTATCAGTTTATATATATATATATATATATACAATGATAAAATTTTTTTTTTTTTTTTATATGGCTGGTTTTTTTTTTTTTTTTTTTTTTTTTTTTTTTTAAATCATTTTCACGTAGAGTCTCTATTTTATAAATTTTCATTCATTTAAAATATTTTCTACGCTGTAAGACTAACTTCATCAATATAGAAATCTACTGTTTCATTCCATGAATACCTTTACATTGTCATCCTAAATGCTTGTAAGCAGGCTACTAACTAATCTTCATTAATTATATGTATAAATATTAACCACGCAATGGAATCTAGATTAAGTATATACGGAAAAGTTTTTTTTTTTTACTTTCATGAGGTGTTTTTCACTCATTTTTAACACAAGAGGACTAGTTAGACCAGCATCTACTGCTTAATAAGGACTTCGAACCACTGAAAAAACCTGCCCCCGAGATGGGAATCGAACCCACAAACTATTGAATCGAAGTCCAGAGCACCAGCCCTGTCAGCCTGTTTGACTTTTACGAAGAAATGAAGCTCGAACGACGGATCATTGAGAGATTGACGTAAACAACAGCCTGTTTCAAATCTAAAGCTGTAAAATGAGTGCCTAAATATTCAATAAGTAAGAAATATGTAAGTCGCAAGTAGCATAAAATAAATGATTGTACATTAATGTAGCTTATGTTCAAATGTAACTTTAGGCAATATATTAATTTCTAAAGATTTCATGTATAAAGAATATTAATCAAAACCGCCTGTTGACGCCTGGAACACCACTGACGTAGAAGCAAACTCTTGCAATATATTTGGGTAGGTAGGTTATTGTAACTGAAACCTAGTGGCGTTTTGGGGTCCCAATACACTGGTCCGAGGTACTATCCTCGTTGCGCCACAAAACCAAACCCAATCCAACCAACCAACGTACTGGGAGGGTTCGACCCAGCTTTTCATCCCTTCAGTGGGTTGATAAAACTGAGTATTAACCATGCTTCAGAACTAAAGAATGGGGGTTTTGCATTACACTGACCAACTAATCGGGACATATGTTTTGCACTCCAGAGCCCTCGATCAAGAAAACAGATGTGTGCACTATAGGTATTGGCGCCCCGATGGGCTGTCGGGTCACAGAATTTAGTTTAGGTTATTGTAACATGTTATGAGCTAGTTGTTTTCTTGATTGAAGGCAGTCATTATACAACTAAGCCCTTCATAGTTTTGAATACCGGTTAAGTGATAATGTTGACGAAGTGACACTTGAGCTTGTACCTTTATTGTCACAATAATAAAAGGATTGCAAATTTTATATACATTGGAGTTTTTAGAGAAAAGATCTTCAGAGAGGTAAGGCATCAAACTCTCTGAGGACTTTTTCTCATCATGGTTTTTTTTCCTATATAGCCTAGTTTAATTGAAGTTTTATAATGTTAAAAAACAAAATTGACGTGCATTATTTGAATTACAACTAACGTCATATGTTCGGAATTTTACAAAAATCCCAGTTCTGGCGAATTCCGAAGAGACAAGATATCTTTATGCCTTCATTTAATGCGTGGGAAGTCGAAGCTTATGCATATTTCAAGCGTGGAAATATGAAAATCATTTCTCATATCTACGCATCATTCAAAGGCGGCAAATCATCACCTGTGGCAGCACTTCATTTTCCATCTAAGCCTTCCGATGATTCTTTCACGGATTTGACAGAAAATATATAAAGATAAGAATTTAGTAAAACTCATTCATATGAATCTCTATTTTTTTTCCTGTCTCTGATTTTCTATCTGAAAGCTATAAGCGGAAAATCATGCTTTTGATATGGCTCCCGTGGGAGTAAAGTGCTCTCCAGCATTCCCGCGCCTTCTTCTCTAAAATACTTTGAACTATTCTCATTATTTTGGCTGAAGAAATCGTGCGAAGACTGTCTGAGTTGGATGGAAAACCGTTAATAGCGATGCTCATCTCTGGTAAGAGAAACATAAAAACCCGCCTTCAGACTGACGTGGCATTTGTTTTGATTTTAAATCCAGACTTACGGAGCTGTTGATGTTGTGTCTACGGTGATTTGTGGGGATTGGGTTTTATAAGGAATGGCAGTTTTTAATGTCTATGCTGTGTATTATTTTTATATAAAAAAATGTTAAAATGAGATGGTGGTAAAGTAATATCTCATCTGGTAGGAAACTTAAAAAGGAAAGATATTTTTTAGAAAATTTAGAATTTTCTTATTTTTGTTTAATGTTTAAGATATTGGAATTTTTAACCATAAAGTGGTTGTTTCTTACGTTATGGTTGAGATATGATAATGTGTACGTCACTTCATTTTGCTTATAATTAATTGGTCTGTGAATAAATAAATAATCGTTTTCACCGATAATGTTGAATATGCAATTTTGTCCACCCATCAAAAACAAGTCAATGTGTCAGTGGGATGAGCTCTTCAGTAAACAGTTGGAAAGAAAACGTTGGCCCACATCTTAGTGGGATGGGTTATGTTATATATTATTGGAGATTTGTCTCTCTAGATACCACTATTAAAAATAAATACTTATTAATTAAGTAATGAAAAATTAACCAAATCTTATAAATCAATAAAAACGTACATATTAGTATACCCAATTTATTTTATTGTATACTGAAATGGATATGAAGTGAGTGAATCATTCGCATTAATTCCAAAACAATCATTACAACATAAACTTTGAGAGTGTAGACAACAAAACTCTTAAATATTAGGAAAACTAAAAATATTTAAAAATATTTAATAAAAGGACGATTTAAATGTGTTTTAATTTTTTTCAAATTTTATCTACTTGTACTGTATGAAGCTTTGACAGTTTTTTATTTTAATTACTAAAACAAACTTTTTGTGAAATTTTGTGTTAATGTATCACATGAAAATTTGAAATTAACACAAATTTAACAATTATATTTATAATTTAGATTCCTAAAATAGTCAAATTGATATTTTAAAGATATTTATATTATATGAATAATGCTACAGTTTAAAAGTATTAGTATATGATGATACCGTAAATTTTTTTTTTTTTTTTTTTTTTTTTTTGCTGAATCGTCAACACCTATTTTTTTCCAGTAAATCTGTTAATTCATCATTGAAACTAGTCAAACATTTGAAAAAAGAACCTACCTTGAAGAAAAAGAATTTTTCTATCCTCAAATTTCAAGTAATATCAAAACGTTAAAACAATCGATCCCATATAGGAATATAATTATCAAAAATTTCACGCCGAAAAAAGGTTTTATTTTGATCCAAGTCTTCTAAAGCACCTTAATTTTTTTTTCTTTCTAAGTTAAAAATTTTTTTTTAGAAATGCAAAAGTCTTGAATATTATGAGTAAAATGCATTAGAATATTAAATATCTACAAACATGGCTGTTAAGGTCGTTGTTTGCGAGTTTTGCCTAGCGTTATATAAACATGGTCACTTTTACGAAAAACTCCTTACAAAACAATTTGTGATTATCATAAAAAGTCTCACAATAATTTTCAGCAATCATACTAATTCTTATACGCTATCAAATATATAACCGAGCTGCATTCAACGATAATTAAAACAACTGAACAACGTTTTCCTTCTATTATCAATATTCATATTATCAGAAAAGTTTAACGATTTGTTTTAATTCACGCGCTTAAAGATTTATATTATATTAATACCACCTGAAACGCAACATCATTTATATAGGTCTTCTGTGCCTACTGACGAATGCCTATCGTTATAAATAGTTTTACTTTAACTGTCCAAGTTGAAATGAAAGGATAATTTACAGTCTAACTCTTTTATCATGTCGTTTTGCCACTCAAGTCTGAATTAATCTGCAATTCTAGATTATTATCTCATGAAAATGGCCAAATTCTGCTCGCGTGGAAGTTTGCTGCTTATCTGTCTTCATTTGGGATTGACTGAAAGAGCGGCTCTCATTTCGAGATGCCACCTCATTACCGAAATTCCTGACATAAAATCTTCCAAATGGATGACGAGCAGTTATAAACTCGGCTAATAACACTAAAATTCCTAATTTCGAAATCGATTTATATCAATAAATTCGTCACCCAATCCCAGGTTTTGGAGATATTCTCGACTGCGTAACAATATTTTATCTCTATAACAATTGCAGAATTAATGAAATTTTCTCTTTATATATATATTATTTAAGGCTAAATGATTTTAATTTTTAATCAGCTTAAGTTGTTAAAGAATGAATAAACCATATTCATTTATTTTAATAATTCCATTCAAAAGGCAGTGAAGATTTGTTTTAATTTTCATTGTTATATACCTTTCGATAAAAGTTTGCTAAATAAGCTTTCAAATAGTTTGAATAAAGTAGAGCAAATAGCAAATACATATAATATATTTATTAATAACAGCTTAATTGAAAAAAATATGTGAAAATTACAATTTTTCACATTATGAATTTGTTCTTTGAAAAAAACAAGACATTAATAAATGTAAATACTTCTGAGAAACATATATGGATGTCTTTTATTGGTGAATGTATTATTTATTGTTTGTCATTCAACTATCAGTTTTTGTTCACCTACAGTTTCATTGTGCAAAAAATTAGACAACAATCATTTTTTGCTCACTGGAATTTACAGTTTAAAGTGGATTTCAAACCACTTCAAAAATCCTATCTGAGAAGAGATGAGATATAATGCATTTTTGCAAGAAACGATAGAAATCTAATTATTCGATTGCTACATCGAACGTGTCAAAGATTCCGAAACCATAAACAAAGATTATTTTATTTGATTATTGAACGTGATGGTTAATCAGCTCGGTCGTCATACGGTACAAAGTGGATTTCAATCTATAAATATATTCACGCCAATAAGGGATTCAAACCTATAAATTTTTAAAAACCAAGTTTGTGACCATTCAAATACAAGCAATAGTTTCTATTCTACTATTAAAAGAGTGAAAATTGATCTAAAATGTTTCACTAAGAGCTTTATTTTTTTGCACGCAAAAAATCTGCAAAATATTTGAGAAAAGAAACAAGTGGTTTGTATAATGAAATCTTCGTATACTTTTTAACTGATTATTTGGAGTTAGTAATAATTTTAAGTTATATCAATGAGTTTTTCAATAATTATTAACAAAGTATTTGAGATATTTGAGAAAATAATTTGCAAAATATTTTCATAGTATTTGAGAAAATATTTTCAAAATATTTGAGAAAAGAAACACGTGGTTGGATAATGAAATTTTCGTGATGTTTTTTAACTGATTATTTGGAATTAGTATTAATTTTAAATTATATCAATTAGTTTTTCAATAGACGACATTAGTTGTGACGTCATATCCAGCAACTGTTTCCAAACATTTGCTGTTAAGCGTCATTTATCATTGAAACTGCCATAGACTTTAGTGATAGATTTTTAAATTGTCATTTTTGAAATTGATATTCATTATTTAAGGATAACGTGTTTGTTAAAACTTTTAACCTTTTGTTTTCTTAACCTTTGATTCTCGCCAAATTGTAGTCGCAGTTAATCACCAAGCTGGGCAAAATCCAATCGTATTCTGGTTGCAACAGAACAATTTATTGTTCTGTGCCAACAAAAATCACCAATAAAATCGAAAGCCAAACAAAATTCTCCAAGTTTGTCAAGAAGGCACTCTTAAATACAATATTAAACAAATGTTTACATTGCATTTGTTTGGAAACAGTTGTAGATATGACGTCACACTAATGTCATCAATAATAATTAAAGTTACTCTTCTTTTGTAACAATCAACGAAATTAGTAGGCACAGAAATTCCAGGTAATATAGAAAATACAGTCGTGATTGTTTCTTCATTAAGCTCTAAAATTAAATGCGAGACATGCTTCTAAATTACTTAAGTTTAAAAGCATGTTAAGAAATATAATCATGACTACGAAGCATATAAAAAGTATTATTTGCAATACAGTTTTCAGATAAATTTGAAATAAATTTTTTTTGTTCAACTTGCAAATTTTTGCTGTACATACAGATGCAAAGGACATACTCGTCTGGGACTCACAGCTAAAAATAAATTTTTTACGACTTTATGCATTTATCCTGGAGCTGAGCCTATGAGTTTTTGAAGTAGAAAACACAGAAGAAGGCTATAACCATTCACCTTTTATCTCGACAAAAATTTAGCATGAGATGTAACATAAAAGCTGCAAATAAAAACCTGAAAATACGTAACTCAAGGAAATATAATTATCAAATATAGCACACACACACATTGTAATTTATATGGCTTTATCATTTAAGACTATCTTTTAAAGAATTTTTCAGTTAAAACTAAATATTCAAAATTAATAGAAATATTGAATTTCGCTCCGTAATGGTACCTTTTAAGGTAGTACACATTTAAGTTACGGTTACATTTAAAATGATGGGAGGAGGAAAAATATAATAAAAAACATAGTAGCAACTACTTCAATCTCGGCATTTCCACATTTTGGACATTCAGTTCAAGTGATACATCACCGGCGGACGTTTAATGCAACATAAAGCAGCGAAGGTAGGTAGTTGAAGCCTTGCCATTAAAGTTCACGAAGTGTATCTTTAGTGGAGGTACGTTCAACAACGTTCTGTACCAATGGCCTGCTATTTAGGGGAACCTTAACGTCCACATTCCTAGAGAATCGACCATGAAGAATGGTTCTTAAAAATATATATTTTAGTTTCTTCTTGTGCTGGGGTAAAGGATTTCCAAATGAATTTCACTCCGTGGTTTTCAACGTACATTTGTGGTTGAAAGATTGGCTAGCGTTTGTAGAAATGACATTAAAATAAAGAAATGCAATTCATGTTGCTTACTGTTAGAAGAAATGTTTTTTTTTTAAATTTCTAAAAAACTTAATTGAAGTGGATCTATTTGCTCAGTTTGGGGTGGTATGATGTATGAAGGGCCGTGATTTTATTGAAAAATTCTTAGGAATTCAGATTGGTGAAAAGCTAATATATTATATCAAACATAAATTGTTTCCAATTAGAGGATTTCTGACTTTTTTCTTTCTGTTTCTGTAGTTTTTAGTCATTACTAAACCATTTTAAAACATTTATTAAAATGTAAATTATCTACTCATTTAAGCCCAAGAATTTTTAATTTTGCATTAATTAATAGTTTCTTTATATTTTTCATTGTTTTTTCTTTTTTTTTTTAAAATGCATTTATAAACTTTTAAAGTTTAATACGATTATCATTTTAAAATTTTATTCGCATTATATTAGGTTGGAGAAAAAGTAATCCATTATCGGTAGACGTCTGTAGTGATCGGTATCTCGTGAGGTATCTATCAAACAATTTCAGATTTATGCTCATTGGAAAGCTGACATTTGACACTAAAATATCCTCTTGCGGTTTTTTGTTTGATTCATTCAGTTACGAGTACAAGGTTTTAAAAATGGAAGACAATAAACAGAAAATTCGATACATTTTCGTTTTTCTCTTGTAACGGCGAAAAAGATAGCCGGGTGGCTGAAATTGTGAAAGGTGTTTATCGTCCTATATAAGACTGTAACAACCAGTTACGTACAATTTTTGTTTCGTCGATTCCGTTCGGGTATTTTTGATGTTAGAGATGCACCTCGCATGGGGATACAGCATCGTCGAAAATGTCTATAAAATATCAAAAATGATCGAAGTTAACCGCATGTCAGCAGTCGTAACGCGCAAGACCTAAAAATCTACGTGAAAGCTGTTTTAAACCTTTTTACAAAGTGAGTCCCAAAGAAGTTACATAAAATTCACGTGAAAATAATGGATTTCTTTTACCCCAACCTAATATTTATTACAAGAGTTCTGTTTTAAATCTGGAAAAATTATAGATTTTCCTCCACCTTTTTAATAGATAAATATTAAAAAATTCTTTTCTTAACTTAATTAAAATTTAATTAAAAAATAAACCAAATTTTCCAAATGAAATTTAGTAGAAAAGTCGGAAAAAAACACTTTTCTTTTAAATAAATTCTCATTCAGATGTTTAAAATAATTCTTTCCTTGGAAAGAAAAAAAAATCCTAATGTTTGCTCATTTTTGTCTACTTTAATCCTATGAGGAAAGAATGCCCTTGTATAATATTCATAGATAATAGAATAGCGCCACCCCCGTGGGAAATCTAATGATCCCCCATTAAATATTCGATCAAGGAGTGTGATACTTCTTTAGCAAAATAATCTTCTACCTCGCTTAATACTTCTAAGTGATCCTGGAATTTTTTGGAATATTAAATGACTTAAAATTTAAAGCTGCTTCTATTATTTAAATAAGCGTTTGTTTATATATAAAGCTTTCCTCATTATCTTTAATAACAAAGGTTTTAAGGTAGGATTTAAAGATCAAAAAGAAAACTGTGACTTTCTGTCATATAACACTTTATTCATTAATGAATTAAGGATTAAGAAAAGTTACTTAATTTTAATCTAATTTTAGTTGAAAATTTAATTAATTATTTTTAAATATAGGGATGTAACTGAATGAAAAAATTAGTCGAATATTTTTAAGCAAAAATGTCATTTGCTCAAATTTTTAACCAATTGTTTAAATAATTATTTGTATATTGTATATAAAT
>JAPDSC010015016.1:4286-19096 GCA_026290005.1 Latrodectus geometricus | reverse complement strand
ATATATTTAAAATAAGGAAGCTTTGGTAAAAAGACATGTAGTTTTTATTAATAAATATATAATATTTATTAATAAAATATAGATAAAAATCATGCTTTTTGGCTTGTAACAATGGCTTAATTTCCTGTGTAGCTACAAAGATTCTTAACAATTAACAATTTTTGTAGTTTCATATGAATTAAATTAAGAACTAAAGAAAATTTTTCATGAAGAAATAAGGACATTTTTTGATGAAAAATATTTCTGATTATAAGATTATTTAAAACTATTAGATGTTTTCAAATTATTTCTCTTCCAAACTTCACATGTAAGCCATTAAGGTAAAGGATTATGATTCAAGTAAGGGATAAGGATTCAACAAAGAATGGAGGATTCAAACAAGGGATTCTTTTTGTGCTGTCTAAGACAATGAGTTACCTTATTCCATTATTAAAAATGTTATGAAGTTTTAAAAAGTTCTAAGTGAGAATATTCTAAATAAAATATCTGAAAAGGATTTGAAATTTTTTATAAGACGTCTTAAGTGAAATAACTAGTAATGAGGGTATATTAACATCAGTGTAGAAACCAAATAATATATAAGAGCTAAATATGTAAGCTCTTATATAGCAATAATAAGATAATAAACCAAGATCTACATGAAGAAAACTTATTAATGGAATAATTGTTTGCTCCGGCATGGGGGTTAAAGTGAGATGTTTTAAAATACACATTTTATAAGATAATCGTGTGGCTGTTGATATATAGGAACAAATTGTTATCCTTTATGTAGGAGGATAACTTAAATAATCATAAAATGTTTAATTAATAATAAAAAATGATGAAAAATTGAAATAAACTTGATTTTACAAATGTGTGAAAAAATCTCAGTAAAAGTTTTGTTTTTGACAAAAAACTTATTTTGGTTTCATATTATGGACATTAATGAAAGAATAAAATTGTTAAGAGTTAATTCATCACGTTATCATGTTGTGGTTGAAATAAATTTATCGTGAAAATTTTTCACATCTGAATTTCAACAAATAAAGCAGACTTTTCTTTTTTACCGATTTTAAAATGTTAAACTTACAAAAAAAAAAAAAAAAAAAAAAAAAATAAAAAAAAAAATAAATAAATAAAAAAATAAAAAAAAGCACAAGATGCACTTCGAAATTTAATTTTGGATTTTTTTAGAAAAAGAAAATTATCATGAGAAAGAGAGAGAGAGTTTCTATCATATGTACTTTTTCTTAAACATATTTCTATGGAATTTTCAGATGTTTTCCGTTTGGATTAATTTGCTTATACTTCAATAATAAAAGCTTTGAGATAAATTTTACTATGATTGATGAGAGCTTGATACATAAACATTTCTTTGGTAAAGTTATAAAGAGGAATGCAATAAAAGTATCAAATTTTGTGAAACAGAGCTATCAGAAAAAAAAATATGTAACTTTTTAGACTAGAAATAAGATTATTAGATTGGATATTTAAAATATTATTTATATATTTTAAACAGTAAAGAAACATTGGGATATATCAGTATCTTCTATATACATATAAACATAATTTTTTTAAAAAGAGAATTTTAGTACTTTCTGATAAAGCCTTTATAAAAATAAAGTTATATCAATGAAACGTTTTCGTTATAGTAAACAATTTTGGGATTGAAACTTTAGACAAATGAAAGTGTATTGATTATATATATACTTTAGATCAGGGATGGGCGAACTTTTTCGATCGCGAGCCAAAAATTGGAAAAATAAAGTTCAATGGGCCAAGATAAATTTTTCTAAAATTTTAAAAACAATATACAAATATTACAATTTAATATATTAATGAGATGAATGAAATTGCGATATCATTTTTAAAAGTTCCTTATATTGAGGTTCGAAGTAAGATGTACTGATTCTAAAGAACGAGGCTAAATGCTCATCTGTCAGTCTACGTCTGAAATAATTCTTTCTAAGGTACATAGTTTAAAACACTTGTTCACATATATAAGATGAAGCAAACATAACACTGATTTTCTGGGCATGAGATATTAAATTTTGGAAACTTACTTTCGATAATGATTTGTAAAACTAACTTATTAGAAACAATTGCTTGAGATAATTGTTAGATTGAAACTCAATTAATTCAAGCTGTTAAATCTGACTTTACTGCTTCACAATTTACGTTGAATAGCATGGTAAAAATATCCAAGTCTGCTTGAATGGCACTGAAATCTTGAAATCTGCGTTCGAACTTAAAATGCAGTTTTTTCAAACTATCTTCATAATTCTTAAGGTTCTCTTCATTTACTGAGGGTATTGAATTTAAACTCGGGAAATGAGATAAGTCCTTCTTACCTATTTGCCCAGCAAACATATTAAGTTTAAGTTTAAAAGTTTTGAGATGTGACCAAAATCAATTTATCACTGAAAGTGATAAATTGATTTTTCCCTTGCATCTTGACATTCAATTTGTTCATATGACAAAGAAGATCTGTGAAAAAGGCAGTCTGAAAGCCATTTTATATCTTTTAACATTTCGCACTCCGCAGAGCACTGTTTCTCATGGAAAAACGACACAATTCAGCTACCAAACTCACTCAAAAACACATCCTGCACTAAGCCACCTTACTTTCGTGTATTACAGTACATCAGAGAATTCAGATTGCACTGACTGAAGAAAATATCTAAATTGCCTGTGAGTAAGCCCACGAGATCGAATAGTATTTACAAACTTTACGACTGTATCAAGCACGGGTTTCATATTCAATGCACATTTACACATAGCATCTTGATGCATAACACAACGTAGAAAAACAACATTGTTCCTGGGATAGTTTTGATTAAAGAGTCCAAGAAATCCAGATTTTTTCTTGTCATATTTGGTGCTCCATCGGTCGTAATATTACATGTATTTGTTATAGGCACTTTCAAAGTTAAAAGTCCTTCCTGAAATTCACGAAAAATATCATATCCTGTTGTAGTTCCCTTTAAAGAACGCATGCACGCCAGTTCCTCAATAATTTCAAAGTTCTCATGAACACCTCTTATAAATAATACTAATTGAGCAGTATCATTTATATCAGTGCTTTCATCCATAGCTATGGAAAAACGTTTTGCCGGCCTGATAATTTTTTACAAAGACTTTCTGCATTTTTTTTTCCATATTCGGACATTGCTTCGTAACTGGAATTCTTGTGCTTAGATGTGAAATGACGGGAAATGTTATATTCTTTGAAGACTGCTACAGCTTCATTGCAGATATGACACACTGGCTTATCTTTTACAACTGAAAAAAATATTTCCATGTCCATTCATCATTAAAAGCACGACACTCTGAATCAACTTTACGTTTTTTAGTAGCCATTTTGGGGTTGAAACATTTTACGAATAACCCAAACAAGCACTAGCTACGCTATACTTTTAAGAATTTCACCACACTATTCACAATGACGCTATATGTCCGCAATCTTTCAACACGCGATATATAGTATTAGAACTCGCGCCAAAAGAAAAAGCCGCTAGATGGAGCTTAAAATGCGCAGTCCGCCACATGTGAGGTCTAATTCACCTATATTGAATTCCCATATGTCTGCTCCACAAGAAAAAGATAACGCTTGTTGGCACCAATCTACAGCTATAACTAACAAATAACTTCCGCTTTTAACTCTTTACCGATTGAAAACTGCAGTGTTTGTTATTTCTTTCGATTTATGTTTTGTAGAACAAAAATAGAGAATGTAAGCAGATTACCATCTCATTGAAAAAAAGGAAGAAAATATTTAATATTTAAAGAAAGTAGAAAAGAAGATGGATATATAATATATGAATATTTCTTTTAATTTGCCTCTGACGGACAAATTAAAATTCTATCCGCTGGCCGGATAGAACCTTCCTGCGGGCCTTAGTTTGCTTATCCCTGCTTTAGACAAATGAAAGAGAATAAGAGATTTTTAGTCGAACTTCTGCAACATTTTATCAAACCATTCATCCTAATATTTAAGCAGTTTCTTAAAAATTTTGTGTTTACTACAAAAAGTTCTGATACTTGTGCTCAGTTATTGATTTAAATTCTCTTTAAAGCTAGTGTATTCTAAAACTTGCTTAGTTAAAATGTTACATACGTTTTACTTTATTATTTAAATCAATTTATTTATTTTATTAACCGTACTAAAGTTCGTTTATTTAAAATATAATTAAATTAATTTAATTTTTTCTCAATCATATTCAATCATTAATTTTGGCAACGCTATTGACATTTATAAAAGTTCAAATTTAAAAAGAAAATAATTTTAAAAATAGACTAATAGAAACTATTTAATAATTTATTAAAATGCTGATTTTATTTTTTGTTAAATTGTTCACTGATCTATGGATAATTTTTTTACAAATAATATCTGATTAGACAAAGATCAATAGTTTATTTTAAATTATCATCAAATCTTTAAAAACACCCACAGCCAAAATAAGCAAATTGCCTTACAAGATTCGGTTACAAAAAGTTCACTCGAATGCAAATATTAATAAGCTATTAAATGTACATATTAATTCCTTATAAATATGATTAATTAAAATATTTAACTAACATTTAATATATTTAATTTACTAATTTTCTTTTAATGAATTATATATACTTCACCTTGAATCATAAATTAAAAAAAGGTTACTTTTATATACGTTAGAGACTGTTACTCACATTTTGCATTTAGTTAATAAATACATCCAGAGGGAGAAAGTTTGCTTTATTTCAATGTCTGTACAGTTTGTATGAATTGAAAAGCTTTATTTTTAACACACATTAAAAGAAAAATTCATGCATAAAAAATGATAAAAAATGCAAAATAATTTTTTCTTGAGATGCTTCGATGCATTAAAACAAGCAAGAAATATCCTATGAATCACGTGTTATTATTTCTTTAAATATTCCACAGAAATACCGAGACTTGGCTTTTATGCTCAGAATAGCTCAGTTAGTTTCAGCTCATAATCATTTTCAAAATATGCCGCTTCTTAGAATACGTTTCTTACATTCAAAGACGGATGGTATTCTCTTATGTTAAAGGTATTGCTTCGGACAAAAACATTTGTTTTTTTTTCTGCCATTTCAACCGAGAAATATTAAGTAGATTCGTGGCTTACCGCTTGTGTGCAGTTTATATAAGTGATTTTTTTCCCCCTGTGTTCAGTTCTTCTGTAAGATCTTTGCCCGACTCGAGTGTTTTTCTTTCGTTCTTAGCTGTGTCGACAGAAGTTATATTCTACTCGCATGAGTAAAAACTTTGATCTTATGCTAATAAAGGAATACTGAATGAATAGAACAATTTGCCCAGAAATAAAATGCAAGCGGAGTTGTTTCAAGCAATATAATTTGTTTTCTTTCGAGTAAAAAGCTTTTTTAAAAAATCTATTCAGCGAACTTTTGTGTTTGACAAGACTTGAGATAAAAGAAAAACAAGGAGATTTTTCCGGTGATGCTTTTTTGTAGAACGACAGCCACATTAAGAAAATAAATTTTATATTCGTGCAAAACTTCTGCGTTAAAGAATTCGAAAATGTATTCTAATTTATTCTCCGAGAAATTATTTTTACTAATACTCAATTTTTAAGTTTATTGCTAGAAAAGAAAATGTATTAAGTGAAACATACTATAAAAGTTTTCATAAACGTTAGTTAAATATTTGATTAAAAATAAAATGAATGTTAAAATGAAAAATAATATATTTCCTTCAAAAGTTTTGAAGCAATTTTTATGTTTCTAATTTAAAATTTAAATTTTATCAAAAATTTATGAACCAGCATTTAATATATACTTTTAAAAAAATAAAAGTGGTTGATGTTATTATATGATGTTGTATTATTTGATGAAAGTTTTAGCAACGTTTGGTTTAATCAAACTTAACGGTACATAATTTTATATTTAGCAATGAATAATTAAGATGGATAATTACTCTTAAGATAATAATTTTACTCCTGAAATTTTTATAGGAAGTTAAAAACACGATAGCTGTATCATTTAACAATACACATTTAAAAAATGTTAGTAATTCTTTAAAATAGAAAAATATAATAAAGTATTTGTTATAAGTTATTACAGTTTGGTTTTTACTCTGCTAGAAATTTCTTTTTTAACTTCCTTTTAATCTATTACATTTTGTATTTTATTATTTTTAATATTAAAAATAATACTCTTTATGATATTTTAAATTTTTTAATATTTTTGTAGGTATATTTTGATTAGTATACCATTCCTCAAAGATCGAGTTTCTATAAAGTAATAGAGGTATATGAAAATATAACAATGAGATGAGTTTGTACGAAGTAGATAATCTTTTTATAAATTGAATTTAAAAAACATTTAAATTACTAAAAATCAATAATCTTTCTACAATCTTAGAAACATATTATTCAAAGTGTTACAAATTATTTCAGTTTGTTGAAAAAGATTCTTATTTTCTTTTCATTGAAAATAAAGAATCTTTTCAATAACAAACGGTATTATATTTTAACAAAGAATTTTTTTAAGAATTTTCTGTAAATTTCTATAATATTGAATAAAGTTATTCAAATATAGAATGAAACATTCATCAGCTATATTTTAAGTTTTATAAAGCGGATGAAAAGGTTTAATGCTTTGAATAAATTAAATATTTTAATCATTGTCTAAAATATTTTAATCAATTTTTATGATACACATACAATGTTTTCCAATCATCGTTTTCAAAATCATTTGAATTGTTTTAACTATATATTTTATTAAGGCAGATAAAAACTTAGTTTACAATTAAACTTAGGTTTTTTTAAAAATGTTAAAAGAAATATAATAATTCATGCTAAGTATTTGTGTTTTGTGATAGCGAAGCACTTTTGTAGAGTTATATGCATTGAAAATGTTTCAATAAAATAAAAATTATTGCCAGATGTGGCTATTTTTATGAGAATATACATATACCTGAAAAAATATTTTATATTAATATAAAAATATTATATAATAATTTAAATTTATTAATAATATAATAATTTTTATATTATTTTATATAATAATTTTTAATTTAAAATTAAAAAGACCTGAAAAAATATTTTTTATCAACAGTTTGTTAAAACTACTCTGCATTTGTCATATACTTCTCCATAGATAATTTCAATTATTATGTAACTTTCTCAAGTTCACGTATTACATCAAATTGAAAACATAACTCTTTTTTGAGGAATATATTTTCAAGATAAAAAAGAACTTAATAAATGGTTTTACAAAGTAGAAATACTTTTTTAATTGAAAAAATAATTGAAAACTAAAATATATAATAAGTTTCTTTCTTTCGATGAAAGCTAACAGTTGGTAACAGAGCTCAGAATGACTTAAATGAAAGGTTTAACAATTGGCAATGAATTTAAGAAAGTTCATTTTGACGAAATTTTGCATTTTTATTGCAATAAATTTTCACATAACAAATGCTAGTGGTGTAAATAATGTTTATTTGTTATGTAAGAAGGTAGTAAGCAATTTTTTAGTTATTTACAATTTATGTGAATTCATTGTTATATATATTTAAAAACTACAGATAATTTTATTTTATTTAAATTTATTTTAGTGTCGGTTAATTACATAAGTTTATAAGGATAATAAACGAAATTATTTTTCTTCTCATCCTATTAAGAGTTCTTTGTTATATCAGAATTATGTTGGTAACTGGTAAATAACTTCAATATCAAAAAATCATTCGCGATACTAAAATCTATTGGCTTATGAAACAGGTGCAAACGTATTATTTTTAACAGCTTAAACATGCATTGACTCTGATAAGCGGGACGCATTTTCTGTTCACACCAGAACACATTCAATTTCTTCTCTACTCTCTAAGCACCACAGATAACTTATATACATTATACGATCCTCCCTAGTACATAATACTAGAAGAATGTTTTTCATATCTAATTGCTGATATAATGAGTGATTAATTACATAGCTGTGGGATTTTTTGTGCATAAAAATAGGCAAATTTTGTAGACATAAAATTGCATAAATTTTTTTCGTCTTACATTTATTTTGTTAATTTATTAAGTGAAATGCTTGATATGCTGTAAATAACGATACAAATTTTTTCAAATAGTTTTTGCGGTGTGTTACACTAGCATTTTTATGTGAAAATTTGAATACATACTCATGTTTCGTACTATAATAACTGTAAAAAATTGTTTTCCAACATTTCTATATAAGATATTCCATTTATAATGTACAGCAAATTTTATACTAAATTTTAATGCAGATTTTTTATTTTAAAATTGTGAGACATTAAAATGAAAAATAATAGGTGAGAATAATAACAAAATACATCGAATCATTATATCGTTTATAAGTTTTTATTCTCTTTTTATAAGAAAATCAAATTTTTGCTCGTAATATTTTGGTATGCATTCGATAGAGTTCGTTAATTGCTTATAATTATAAAAATTGATGTCCATCAACATATTTTTTAAATTTAATTTCACTTTAAGGAAATAAAAAAAAATTTCATGGAAGAATATAAATAATAAATTTATGAAACATATTCAATTTAATTATATTTCATTTTTTTTTTATCTTAGAGTGATATAAAAAATATTTTATTTTTAGTAAACTGAAATTGTTTTTTCTAATCCTCAAATCTTGTTAAATATAAAAACTTGCGGATTGAATACAACTGAATAAGAAACACAAATTTAATAAATTTTAGGGAAATTTTTTATTTAAAAAAAATTGTTATTACAAACAACTCAACTCGTTCCTGGCAGTTCAACACTAGACATGCATTGTTTTATTCATTTTTTTCTTTTTTAGTATGAGATCAAAGTTCTTATTCACACCAGTGAATAAAAACATTTGCCGGCACAGCAAAAAGAAAAAGAAAAATAATCGATCCGAGTAGGAACTGAGAGGGGAAAAAAACACAGAAAAAAAAAACACTTATATAAACTGAATGAGAAGAAAGCTTTCATTGCATTTAATTTTTGTCGGTTAAAATGACAAGAAAAATAATGCCTTTTGTTTCTAAAGTAATACATATGCATAAAATATATTTATCTAATTTCGAAATGAAAAAAATATTTAAAAAAGTATAATGTGTATATCAACATTAATTTTGAATATGCATAAATTTGAATAGTTGGGTCTTATATTTTCAATGAACAATATGTAAACAAAAATAGCAGATGACTAGTAGGATAATGAACATATATTAACTAATAACTAAATATGGTTCGAAAGACATATTTCATATTTTTAATATATTAATTTGATTGCGCTGGTTAATAAAGATTTAAAATGAACAAATGTTTTAATTTTATTTTGATCATTTTGCTTTCATGCTGTGATGCACCTCGCATGGTGAACGTGTATTAAATTGAGCAGAATATGCAATGATAAAAAAATACAGCATACATTAAGTTCAAAAGTAATTTATGAGAACTTAAAATAAATTATTTAAATACATTAAGTGTAAAATCCGTAATGTATTCATAATGTAAAGAAATTAGTACCTAGAAATAATCGGTGTGCACTTTTTATTGCAAAGGATTTTCTGTTCTATGCTAATGAAATTGCATATATTTGAAATTTTTTTTTTTCATAGAGAACCCTTTTATTACTTATAATATTAAATATTCAAGGATAATTAATATTTTAGATAAGATAATATAGATGAAAACAAGTGGAGGAAAATCGTCTATAAAGTGTTAATATACAGGATACATTTTCTTCATACATCAATAGAAAATATCCTCAATAAAAAAAATATTTATTTAATGGAAGTAATATAATTTAATATTCATAGTAATATAACAAAATATAATTTAAGGAAGGAAAACTTTGCAAAAAATATTTTAACTTGTTTATTGAAAATTGTAATATTCAACGTTAATGCAACATTATATTTAGACTTAAAATGCATCAGCTTTCTGTCAATAATTTACGTAAGTTATCAATGGAGATAATGCTACAGTCATCAATGAAACTTGTCTAAAATAAATGTTCAAATTCATATTCTGCTATTTTATGAGGATTCTGAGTTTGTATTCCTATAATCATTTAATGAAGATAAACAATTTAATTAGGATTGTCTAATAGGCAAACACTTCTGTGTGATGTTCCAACAACCATCGCTTCTTGTTTTACAGGGGAACTTATCATAGATAGTGCGCTTTATTCTAGTCTTGAAAAACCGGGAAAACATTCACGAATCCATCCCGACAAAATTTGTACAGAAACAGAAACGCAACGTTTATATCCCATTGTTCAATAGTACTTGATATCAAGATTGGGATTTTTTATTCCAATGAGTGGAATCCCACTACTAAGATATAGTAAATCTAGATCATCTAAATTAATACCATGTAAAGGAAAGCTTGCGGTTGAATCTCTTGCAAGATATTTGAATATCCACCACGTTTTATCATCCAGTAGGACATTTTCATCGATAGTGGATCGTATTCACTTATCTCATAGGAGAAATTCCGGAAAAAATCCCATGTACTTGACAGACGTTTAAGCAGAAAGTAAAAACGTGATTTCGATTTCCATTTGTTTAATAATGCTTGGTATAGGATCCATGATCTTGCTGTCTAAAGAGTGCTTTTCTACAACTAGATCATGGTAAGCTCCAGATAATTCAATGTGGAACCACATAATGAACAGCCTAACAGGTGAATTTTTCTGCTTAAAATTTGACGCTAGCTGCTGTTGAGCAATGCTAGATGTGTGAGTAATACTAGAAGCGCTCTGCATGCCCTTCTGTTTGTGCTTTGAAGTTCCTCAATTTACTCTCAAGCCATGGATATGGCTCACTCTCTATGAAGAGTTCTAGATGATTGGGATGCGTAGTGAATCTTAGAAATCTTTACAACAGCCTTCACCTATTAAATATATCCACTACACGATATCAAAATTATGTATGTCTTTATTTTTCTTATAAGATGCTATTTTTGTGACCATATATTATTACATGTAATATAAATCGAATATTGAATTGTGACTAATATATTGCATGAGTTTTACTTCTCTATTATCATTTTTAAAATATGAGGCATAGTCACATTAACTACTTGGCATACAAATAAAATAATCCGATGCGATTTTGTTATCGGTACTGTTGAGAGAAGGAATGTATAATCCCTCTCTCAACAGTACCGATAACAAAATCTTAATAAAAAAAGCATCGATGCACGAACGAAACTGGTAATCTAATAACATACTGCCCAGTTTCAGCCAAAGACAGTTTTTAACGTCTCGGAGACGTCAAAATCTTACAATGTTACATGAAATGGATGACGTTTCAGAGACGTCATTGTATGTCAAGTGGTTAATATTCGTAGTTTAAAGTATCTTACGAACACTTTCATGACAGAGGTAGGAATCTGATTTTTAAGTGGTTGGGCAAAACCTTGATTTTTCATGTCCACATATTTCAACTAAACATAACTTTTCTTTAAACATAATATAATTTGTTGCAACCAAAAGAAAAATTATGTTTCTTATAAGAGGATATTCTTGGAATCATATATTGTTACATCTCATGTTGATAAAAAGTCTACACTGTGGAAATGATCAAAATTACAGATATTTACTTGATATTTATCAAGGAATGCAGTTATGTTTATGTTATTAGCAAAAATATTTAAGTCAGAAATAAACTTAAATTGTAATCAGTTATCATTGTCACGAAACTTTTCACTAAAAACAACATAAATTTTGAAAATCAAAAGATTTATATTATTCAACATTACAGGTTAATAACTAAAAGTGTGTTTATTGTTATGTGTAAATAAAGTAGAAAAATAAATCTAATCAATTATTTTTCAATCATAAAACAATTTTTTGAAATTTAACCATTTTTTTTATGTACGAACAAAATTTTTACATAATTTTCATAATTAAATTATGAGAGCTATTTTTACTCACTAATACCCACCGTCCTTTTTGTATTCATTCATGTTTGATTTATCATTTATCTTTGATCCTATATCTTAAGTTCTGCCGGCCAACCTGTCTAGTGGTTAGCGTATTGTACTACGGATGGGGAGGATCAGGTTCGAATCCCGGCTAAGGAATGAATGTAATTTTTCTCTCTCTGTATTTGTCCTTTCCTCAGATGATGGATGAATGTGGCCCGCCCAATAAACGGGTTTGTGGTGATGTGGCGTAGGCGATGCTACTCGTACCTCCGTGACTTGGTTCACAGGTGCCCACCGGGTAACGATAAAATGAGTAGCAGTTTCCAGCCTTGCTGCGGCTAATTTACTTATTTGCAAAAGAGTGCCCGCCATTAGAAATAAAAAAAAATATCTAAAGTTCTGAGTTTTTTTCATTCTTAATTTTTCAGAAAATTAGTTTTGAACTTAAAATCCAATTAGTAATAACCAAATAGAAATATCCTTTAGAAATTTTTTGAGTTCAAAATTATTATTGAAGTAAACAATTTTAAACTTCGAGGAAAAAATGTTTAAAAAATTTTTCTTTTCATCATTTTATTCTTATTCCTTGACAGACAGTTGATTGATTTACATTTTAGTTTTCATTTTTCGTGATTCATAAAGTATATATCACGAAATATAAAAACTAAACTAGAAATAAAAAATTTTTAGAATATGATAGATGAACTATTAAATATACTATACAGTTTATATTTAATATTTTACCACTACACAAATCCTAATTAAGTTAGAAATTTTTTTTATCAGATATCTCCAAAGTTAATTATTATTTAGTGTTTGATTTTTTGTATTATTTGTTCCCAAATATGTTGATGAAAATATTAGATTTTATATTCAACATAGTTTTGAGATTAGAAAAATTCTTCCTACAAATAGATTTTTAAAACAGCAAAAACCATTTATTTTAAATTAAACTTAGAAATATATTTACTGCATCAAAGAAGAAATAAAATGAAATGTATATCTTATTTATAGTAAGAGCAACTGTTTCTATAATTTTTATATTTTAAAATTTAATGCATTTATATTTTGTATGCGGATCAGGAAAGCGCTCAGTAGTAAAAAGAGAGGTTATTATTGAAATTTTGATTTTAAAATAATAATTATTGATAATTTTAGATTATTACTGCAAGAGCCTATTAATGAGAATTCTAATTTTAATTCTTTGTTTCGAAATATCATATTCAGACAAAGAATTAAAATTAGAATTCTCATTAATAAGCTCTTGCAGTTATAATCTAAAATTATAGTTATTTGTATTATAATTATCTTGTTTTGAGTTTTAATTAAATTATAATCGATTGTTTTTAAAATTAATTGTATATAATTAAATATAAAAAACTACAAGATTCTTTAAATCCATACCGACACAAAATGCAATATTATTCAATCACTAATTTTTCTAAAAAATTTATACTAAAAAATCTATATGAAATACATTTCTTGATATTCGAATGGTGCTAAACGAATTTTGGTGGAAAAAAAGTAACATTTCAAAAAGTTATTCCAAGTTATTAAACTCAACACTCTCTGTCAAATTGTTGATTAAGCAATGCAAATCATTAATATTACATTTTTCATTAATAATGTTCTGTAACACATATAGGGACTCACTTACAAAACATGCATTTGAATTGTACGTTAGTAGTATACAAAGAGCTGATACTGAGCTAAATATTTAGCTAAATATTGAAATTCTCTTTTCAATCAATAAATATTAAGACGAGTTTAATAAAATTAAAATTTTTTATAACTTGTTTGAATCTTTGAATTGCTCGTTATCAGCACAAGAAACTGATACTTGAAATCAATAGTAGTTACTTCTATAGTGCGTGATTTTAAAGAAGGAAACTTTTAAAACAATCAAACTTTAAGATTAGATAAAAAATGAATGTGAATTCAAAAAGTATTTCAAATAATTGTTCCCGAAATCATGATTGAACTGCTCGACTACTATGAATCCGAAGATTATCATTTTAATCAGACTAATCTCTTGAGGAAAAGAAATGTGTGTACCGAAGAAAGCAGTCACAAAAGGTTGATATTGTCAGTGCTAGTGACTCGTCTTTGTAAAATACGAGGTTATATATCGAAGCCAAAAAATATGACCCGTAACTATTACGGAATCACCGTAATAGTTAGAAAGACAGAAACTCGGTTGTAGGTCTCTGCAAGAGCTTGCCACATGTAATCCCGTTCCTGGTAGAGAAAGACTAGATTCATAGGAATATAAGACATTTATGGTCCTTGCACTACTTTAATTCGTCAGTTCTGATTTGTATTTGTAAATAATGTTTTGGAATTAATTTTGGGTTATCTCTGTTCCAAATATTTTGTTAATGCAATTCCCTTCAAGCTGTAAGGGTTGATACAGAATTCTGTAAACGTCCACTCAGCTCAACAGTTGATTTTGTCATCAGGATCTTCCTTCTGGTGGTCATAATCATCTGTCTCTCGCAGAAGGTTTAATTTCATTTACAGTTTTAATTCATGGATGTTGTTTTCTCACATGATAGTTGTATTCTTTTGTGAACTTCCGTTAGGCTCCATTGATATATCCAACATTTGTATCAATGATTACCAATGCATCTACTAGATGGCCTTCCATTATATGCACTTTATGAAACTCTTATGACAGGTCTATAATTTTAGCTTTACCCGAAACGAAATTGAACTAACACTGATATACAATGCACTCATACACCCTTAAGACTATAATTAAAAAACAATATAGTAGCAAAAAACGTAGTTACACATTTAATTTAGTCCATTTAGTCCAATGCAATATCGTATAGAAATCCTTATTGTCAGTGAAACCTTTCCATTGTTCTATATATATATATATATATATATATATATATATATATATATATATAT
>JAPDSC010015012.1:5531-34164 GCA_026290005.1 Latrodectus geometricus | reverse complement strand
TTTATTCAAATTATTTTCCACACAGTTTGAAAGTGTTGTTTCCATCCTGAAGCTAAGCAATTGTATATTTTGAAATTTTAATAATGTGTTTTAGTTCTTAAGCAACTGTAGGGACAAAATTTGCTTTCATGAAATCAAAGGAATTACTTTGCTAATCTGACTTCTTTGTTATAGATATTTATTAGTTAGAATCTTGTTCACTTTTTAATTTTCATCAGCAGTATTTTCTGCATTAAAAATGTTTAATTGACCAGTTTCATACACTTTTCTTTTTTATATGTATATATGAAAAAAATAAAAAACCTATAAGCATCATTATGCTTGAATTTTTAGTTTTATATTATAGCATTTTTAGTTTAGTGTATATAATTTTAAATAAAGCATATTTTGTAAATATTATAAATGAAGTAACAATTTTAGTTGAGAGGTTATCTATTTTAATGATCATATTTTTACATAGTATTAAAATATTCATTATTACTACATCTCATTTTAATTTTTTGTCTTAAACTGGCAGCTGGTGTTTCTCTGCCTGATAACCAAACAGTTCTAACAGTTCATGGTATGATTGATCCACAGATTGTTACGCAACCTGAAGCAGGTATTATAATACAAGTGTTTATTTGCATGATTTTAATATTTGAAATGTTATTTTTAAATTGCATAAAATAATTAGTAGAAAATTCAATTGCTTTACAAAAACAATTTGAACTTTGGCTCCATTAATGTATAATTGTAAAGAAATACATAATCTGAAATGCATTATATATTATTAACTGCTGTGGTTTTGAAACATAAATTGAGAGATTAAATTGTTTGGGTAAACTACAAACAATATAATTTTGATACAAAAAATCCTTCAAATAGTGCTTGGAAAGAAGCTCAATTTTCAACTGCTTGAAGACTTTAAAAACAACATGTCTTTAAAATTCTTGATTTTGAAAAAAGTTTTATGTTCATGGAAACACTAAACACTATTTAATAATGGAATAGCATTTTGTCTTCTGTTAGTCTCACAACCATAATTTCTTTGACTTCCCTTTAGTATTTATATGGTTTTGGACTATTAAAGGTGTACTTTTTAAATTTTATATGTTTTAATCATTATATTCATTAATAATAGATTTCTAAAAGTCAATTTATATATTCTAAAGGTTTGTTAGATGATCTGAAGAATAAAGGATCTTTTTTATAAATTATGATTTACTGAAAATTTGAACTGATAAAACATTATTGTTCATATAACTATTAATCGATAAAGAATTCTTAATTCCCTTTTGTGAAGTTTTGGTTCTAAAGAGAATTTTTTTTTTTTTTAGTATTTGGTTATCTGAATTAATGGTTTTATTTTACCTTCAGAAATTCAGTACAAAATGTTAATGAAATTTGAGTTATAATAATTCATATTAAAATGTAAAAATTTAATATTTTTAAAAGTTGTCAGTTTATTTTCGACAAATTTTTAGAAATTAATGTAATTTTTATAGTTTATGATTATCACATCTGTTGTCATTCAGTTCCAATCTATACAAATTTTCTAAATTAAGGTAAACAAATTTCATAAAATAATTTTAACCAATATTTTACTACTTTTATTCAAAAATAAAAAGCTATTATAAAGGTTATGCTATTGTTTATTATGAAGTGTTGTATTCTTTAGCAAAACAATTAAATGAATGTGCTCTGACATTGCTGGAAATACTGGGAAAGAAACATCACACTTATTCATTAAATATTTTTATTTTGTTTCTTAATGTTATCATATTAAAAGAAACAGTATTAATTTATTCCTTCTTTTTTTAACAAATCTAAAGTATATTGGTAGAAAAATGGAATCAAAATATTACAGCGAATACTTAAAAGTTATCCATTCCTGAGTATTTAAATGAATTGAGAGAGAAGTTGAATAAAAGTTTCACACTTTCACAATATATAATTCTTATTCATATTAAAGAAATTATTAGTTGGAATATTAAAAGTTATTAATAGTTTAGAAATTTTTAATTAATAATAATGACAAATATTCCATATGAAAGTATTTATGAAGAAATAAATATACTATAATGCAATAAATGAAATCAAATTTCATTAAATTATAAGAAGCTCCTTTTTTTGTTTCATTTCTTTTACTATTCTTTTAAAAAGAAACTATATTTTTATATACATGAAATAAAATTTTAAATAAATGTTTTCAAATTATTCTCTAAATAGCAATTTTAAGTGAATATTTATATATATTTATTTAATACTGATGCTTTTCCAGGTACACCTCTTGAAGATAGTGATTTGTTTCAGTGTGGTAAATGCAAGAAACAATTTCTTTCTATTGAAGTCTTTGTCAATCATAAAACAGAATGTAGTAATAGTGCTGTTATTTCCATGCCTGATATATCTATGCCCTCAAATGTTTGTGCTGTTCCACAAAACACGTACCTCATTAGAAAAATTCAAGTTAGTATAATAAATTATCAACTCTAAAGATACTAATTTTTATTCATTTTAGGCTTCATCTACACTTTATTGGGCTGCTTGTTAACTATAAGCAGAGATACCAAAATCGGGATAAAAATATAATTCATTATTGCTCATGTTGCTAACATTTGTAGGGGAAAAGAATATGTTGTACAAATAGTTATGTGTATTTAAATATCATCAAAATATACTCATTAGGAAGGAAAACTTGTGGTATAAAACTTTGTGTAAGCTTTTCCTAACTAAAATGTGAGAATGTTAATTTAAGAGTTTTATAAAATCCCGTTATAATTTTTACTATTTATTAAAATGAGGATTATTGTGAGGAATTTTCAATTACATTGCATATTATGTTTGAAACAAACATTCTTTTTACTATAACACATTTTTTTCACATTCACTTTTTAAATCCTTGTCCAGTGAGTTGTTGCAACAAGACAAAGCATTGTATCAATATTCAGAACTTCCTTCAATGAAAATTAATTCTCGCTCTCATAATGCACTGATATCTTAAGTACAATTGTTTTATTCGACCATCTCTTGCTGTTATAAGTGATTCAAAATCTACTAAAAACAACTAAAACCAGTTAAAAAAAATTTTAAAGTCTGGCTATCATATGTTAACGATCACATAATCATTATTTTATTTAATTCCAAGTTAATTTGTAGAATTAAAAATATTTATGTACTTTAACTGACTTCCCTAGCTATGTTGAAATACATAGTTATTTTGTGAAACATATTTTATGCTTTAACAATAACATACATTTCACAAAGTAAAATAAATTTATGATTTTCTTTATTTCACAACTTACATTTTTCTTTCTGCTTAAAAATTTGTTCTTTATGTTTTAGATTTCTTTTGCTTAAAATTTTTGCAAATGTTTAATTTTTTGTGTGAATTGACATGCTGTCAGAGTTTCAAAATTTTTGAAAATGTGTTAGATTTTACTATTTTTAATCTTAACTAAAGTTTGTCTTACTTCTTTATGTTATCATTACATTATTATATTATCATTACATTAATTTATTTCATTGGATTTTGTAAGCCCATTTTCAGTTTTATGTTGTCAAAGATTTATACATCTTGTGAATTGAATGTTTCTTATCATTTCTTTTTGTTTGAATACTTATTTCATTACTAATGTCATATTATTTTTATGTTTTAGTTTTTCTATCATGGATTATTTTTTGCATTTCAAGAAACACTCATTTCATATGCTTTATAATTGTTGAAATCATGACATATTTTAATTTCCTTGAATACAATATTAACTGTTATCCCTTTTATTTTATTTATGTTTCTGATTTATTTTTCTAATTCTTCTATGTAGTGATTAGCCTTCATGTATAAAAGATAGCTACATGAAAAAAATTATTACTTTTATTGTAAAAAAAACTATTTTTTTAAGCCATTCCTGTACCTAATCCTTTTTAAATTACTGAAATATTTCTTATTAAATGGATTTCTGCATAATACTCCTGTTTATCAGTTTGTCCATTATAATTTTGCACTTTTAACTAGAAAATCAAAAAATAACTTATTTTTGTACATTTTTTGCCATTTTAATCTGAATAGTATAAATTTTCTAATTTATGAATGAATTCTTGTTTATTTATTGTCAAAAATATTTCCATGTTTGGTCCTTTCATTCAAATTTCTAATAAATATGGTAGTTAAAAAAAGGGAATAATATTTTCCATTTTTATAGCTAAAAGGTTAAAGTACTTTTACAGATATATATTAAAATTTGTATTCTAGGTATATAGCTAAATTTGATGGAGTTTGCCTTTTAGTACTTTGGTCATGCTGTGTTTTTTTCATCGTATTAAATATTTTTAAATATTTATGAAACTTTTTTTTAAAATCAAGCTTGTGACATATTTTTAACCTTCATTCATTCACCTTTGCATTATTATTTCGTTAAATGAATATTTTGTTCCAATGAAGATGCTTATGATGATCCATGTTTTGTGTTCTGATGTCAGATTTTTATTATTTATTTATTTAATGTAAATATTACATTCCCATAACTCTTATTAGATCATTTCATCTGTAAGGCTAGTTACTACATATGATTTGCTTTTATAAATAATACATCTTTTTCCTCAATCATTTATCTTTCACCTGTTAAGCATTGTAAAGCAATGTTTTTTTCCCCCTATTAAACAATTTTGTGTGTTGAAAGCATTATTGTTACTTAGTAGGTTCTAGTGTTTTTATGTAAAATAAATTGAGATTTTATAATTTAGTTGAAACATTACCATTAATCTTCTGGGCCAAATTTAGATGTAGAACTTCTTTAATCTAGAATTGTACTGAAAAAAAGAAAAGAAATGTTCTATGATTTTCTATTAATCATTTTGCTGTCATTTTATTTTTAATAGTTTTGCCATTTATTTATCCTCATTAATGGTTTATTTTAATCAGTTGACTCTCAATTTATAATTTTCTTTTTGTTAAAAAAAGGCCACTTTTTTCTAATATTACCATAGGAAAAAGTAATTTATATTAAATTTAAAACAAATAAAGTCTCTTTCAACTGTTAATTAAGGTAGCTTGTGTTACTTATATTTTCTACTAATTACAAAAATTTTCCATTTTATACTATATGGTGTTTTATGAACTGATTCATAAATGTTAATTTAATTAAAGTAATTATTAAAATAATAATTTTCATAAGATCTTATTAGTTGTGTTATTATTTTTTAAAATAAAATTTGGTAGAATTTTTTTATTTTAATTGTATTTTTTTCAGCTTCCTTCATCTTTAGCAGATTTTCCACAGAATATAATTTTGACTGAATCTGACTTACTTCAATTATCTGCTGCTGCATTAGATCCAAATGCTTCTAATGTCACTTCTAACCCAAATATCATTAGTACACCAAATCATGAACTTGTACCCCAAGCTACTTTTACTTCTCATTCTGTTCCAGCTACTGTGCAACATGTCCTGCAGCCTACCACCAGTCAAGAATCCCAAGAACAACCTCAAACAGTTGAATTGTCCATTATCAATGACAAATTTGTTTCTAGGCCTATCATTTTAACAAGCCAACAACCAAACAATGCCTTATCTGGTGTTGTTCTAAACATAAGCAATGCGGTGGAAACTTCTTCAGTTCTGTGTAGGAATGGCGAAGAAAATAAGAGTGAAGATGTTATTATTGAATCTGCAAATAATGAAGCTTTAAATTCTACTAATGATCATGAAAATCAAAATGCCACTGAAGAAGAACCAAGCACAGTAAATATAATAACTGAATTCCATAGTAGTGTAGTAAAAGCTAAAAAATCAAATGGAGAGTCTGAAAATGAGGATAGTCAAAATAAAAAGGTATGCTTTAGGATAAAATTTTCATATTTAAATCCACATAACAGCATTTTAATTGTTAGGATTCTGTGTGTCAATAATATTCTAATTAAAATTTAATGGAATTATATTTAATGAAATGTATAAATTATTTGATTAACTGTATGTATAGTATAGTAAAATTTATTTGTTCTTCTGTTGATATTATTTATTATAACTCTTAATCTGTAACTAAGTAATATATGAATGTTTTAAGTCTTTTTAAATCAAGATAAAAAATTTTTGACTTTTTTAATTATGCATGAAATTTAAATTTCAATAGTTGTAGGTTGATTAGCAATCAAGGATAAGATATAAAAAAAAAATATTAGTAATAAAAATCGTATCTTCTATCTGAATATTTAAGCATAACAAAGCAAGAAATTTTTAAATGAAAAGATTCAGCATTATATTAACAATATTATTGATTCTTTTAATTGTAACAGAATTATTGAAACTTTTCCTGAACATTTTTTAGCATTATGAACTATGTTGTTAAAATGTGTCTGAAATTCTTTCCTTTAAAATTTATTTATAATAGAGATAATCTATTAACTTTTATCAAACATTTTTATTTTTTCTTATCTTTAAAATCTTCTAAAAATGAAATAGTTTTTAACCAAACAACATTTAAAGTTTCAATTTTTATGTCATCTTAAATTGTTTCAGAAATTCTGAATTGTTATTATTTTGTAAATTTAAGTCAGTCTATTTATTATACTCAAATAGTATTTGAGTCCATATAACGTGATCAAAGAATCTAAGGAATGATTTCACAATGCAATTCACTTTTAAAACTCATCAGTATTGTTGATGAAATGTGAATGTATGTTTTTGACACAGTGGTTTATGCTTTGAAACGTTAATCTGTTTTTCAACAATCAAGTAAGTGGTACTTGAATGGTGTAACCAGACCAACCAAACTATTTCTCAGTTTCCCAAAAGTCTAGACAAAGTGAAAAGTTTGTTTTTCCCTACTAAATGTTTTGCTCATTACAAATTTTTACTGATAATTCATCAAAAATAGCATGAAATATACTAAAAAAAAATGCACAGGTATTGTACAATGATAATGTACCTTCTCACACTTCAGTTATTTGCCAATTTTGACAACAAAAACATATCAGTGTAGGTCAAAAGCAAAACATTTTGACCTACACTTTTACTTGTATCCCACTGTGTGACTTTCTATACTTACTGTTAAATTAGCCTCTTCGTGGTCATTGTTTTGAATCTAAATTTGCTATTAACATAAAGATATTCATAAAAATGGTTTTCAAGCAAGTTTTAATGATTGATAAAATAAGTATAAAAACAGTGAAGTTGGTTGAGAGTATTTGAAGAAGATAAAAATTTTGATTAATAAGTTGTATTTTTTTAACAACGGTAATATAAATGCACACATTACACAATACATTTTTGACATGTATCATTAATTAAATAGGAATCTTTTAAATAGTTTGCATTTATCTTTTCAAATGTTAACTTTAGTATATCTCTAAATTTCTTTATAATATATTTGAAACACATTTAGTGTAAAATGTAGGGTATTTTGTGTTAAAAAATGATAGTTACATAAAGTTTTGAAATTTAAATATAAAGATATTAAGTTATATTTTGATAGGAAGTTTTAAACAAGAAAGGAATCACAAAATTCTACAAGTATTATTATAATTGCATACTATAATATAAACATGAATATGAAAACATTTATCAAATTTTCTTTTTTTAGAGCATTTTTGTCGTTTAATTATTGGTTTATGCTTATACTTTTAGGACACTAAACTAAATTGTGCATATTGTTTGAAGTCGTTCACTAAAAATTTTGATCTCCAACAACATATACGTTGTCATACTGGTGAAAAACCATTTCAGTGTATAGTTTGTGGCAGAGCTTTTGCACAAAAGTCAAATGTGAAAAAACATATGCAGACGCATAAGGTAATTTGCATGTTTAATTTTATTTTGTGTAACTTATGTCATAGTAATATTTGATATCTTTTATAAATTAATCTTTTTAAAAAACATTTTTTTTTAAATTGTAACTTTTTTTTATATTATTGTTGAAATAAAATAAATGTTAATACTTCTTACTTAAAAATAAAGGTGTATGAAAGTTTTTGTTATTTAAAATTTGTCATATTTTAAATTTAAAAAAATGAAATTAGTTCAAATGTTTTAATATTTATAAAAATATCTAATGCGTGCACAGTTAACTTTCTTATGTATTACTTTTTCTGTACTTCTTCAGAAACTTAAATGTCCTTGAATTTTATTAATATTTTTTATACATTTTATAGGTATGGCCTGATGGTCTAGCAAAAACATTACCACATTTACTCTCCAAACACAATTCTTCTTCAAATGAGGATGGTGAGGGAGTTGGTGATAATCCTTGTCCAGATGAACCAGATGATCAAAATGTATGTGTTTTATTTACTTTTTTTTTTAAAAAAAAGAAACAAAATTATAGAGTGACACAACATCCCCATAGGTCCAAAGCTTACAGTCCCCATATCTGTTTTCTTGGCTGAGTTCATAAGTTGAAACAAATTAAGAATCTGTTGAATAATATAAAACATTAAATATTTTATTGAAGCTATTGATTATTGTAATTTTTTCATTCAATATAAACATAAAATGTTAGCAAAAAAGTGAAATATTGAAAAATATTTTGTGCTAATAAAAATAATTTTGTACAGTCAAATTTTGTCTTTTATCTCATTTTGTCCGATTTTATAAATTAGTTTGCATAAATCAACATAGGAACTTAGAACTATGACAATCTTGTACAAAATGAGATTTAATTGTTTAATATTAAATTCATATATCATAATGCTTTAGTTCATAAAAACTGTTATCAGCAAGTATTACAACTTTCCATGAATTCATATTTTTGTAAATTTATTGTAGTGAGTAGTGCATTGCATAACAGACCTGCTAACTATATTTATATGTACTGCCATCATAACAGCTAGCACAATTGAGCCTCAATTAACATAATTTTCTTAAATTTTATATTTCATGTGTATTTTTTTTTTTTTTTTTTTTAGATTTTATAATTGTGATATGGTTACTACCAAATGTTTAAGCAGACAAATAAAATAATTTAGACTTTTAAATATATATTTCATTTTTCAAATATATTTTAATGTAACTTTATGTAAATTTTAGATTACTCTGTCACCAAGATGACATTATAATAATGTTCTATGTATATTTCGTAAATAAATTTATTGAGTTATTAAAAAAAAACAAGTGTACAATTTTATTAAAAAAATTATTATTATTAAATCAGAAGATATGTTTGTGGCAATTTACAGGTTTTATTTCAAAATTTTCTTCTCATACATTGATAAATTAAATTTTATCTAAATTAGCATAGTCATAGTAATAATATAAATATTTTTCCTGAAGTTTTTAGATAAGAATAAAAAATGCTTTATTTTGCTTCTTAAATATTATTAAGAATAGTAATGCTGTTAGTAGAGTAGGTTTAATTTTTAAATTTGTTTTAACAAAAATAATAGTATTAATGTTTATTAAAAAATAGACAAGTATTTGAGCTCTTTTTTGATAAAGAGATTAAGAATTAATCTTCAGTTGCACTAAAATATCAAAATTTTATTCTGTAGTTTTTGAGATTATAAATGTTATGTGAATATTAACACATGCTGAAAAGTAAAATTTGTAAAACTCTTGTGCTGTTGTACCTATTTTTTGTAATTTAATTACTAACAAAAATTTCATTTGTGAAAGAATTGTACAAAATTTGAGTGTAACAATTTTTATATAATATATTTTATTTGTTGCTGCGGTATATAGAAACAAGTATTTGTTGACTCTTTTTTTGTGTAATTAATTTTATCTAATACTTTTTATGAAATTTACTTATAGTGGAAAATTATTTTAATTTTCACAACAATAGAATTTGATTTCTTATCAAAATTTCTTTATCAGTTAATTGTTTTCTATAGGACCTTTGTCAAGAAAGGCTGAATGGTGGAAAAATTGATAAGAATTCTTATGCTTGTCCTTATTGTTCATATATTGGAAAAAGCTACTACAAATTAAAAAGCCATATGAAACAACATGATACTGAAAAGGTAAGCTGTGTTTCTTTTTATTAAAAAAATTCCTTAAAATCAATATCTGTATGTTAATTTATCTACATTTTAACAAATTATATTCTCTTATGATTTTTACAAATTTTTGAAAATTAAGTTTTCCATCTAGTATAATCCACTTTTACTTTTTTGTAAAAGTAAACTTTCTCTGAGTCATCTAAAATGTATTTTTTCTAAAAGTTAAAATGTATGTGTATACATTGTTAAATTGTCAAACGTTTTTATTTTAAATTTTCCAATTTTTTAAGCAATGAATACATTTTGAACTACAAATGTGCACATGCTATTTAATTCCTATATAAAATATAAACAAAATAAAAGGCGCAATTATTTTCATAAATCATTATTGAAAGTATAAAATGCTTTCGGCAAACAGTTTTAAACAATGAATATATTTTAAGCAATAGATTCAAATGCTAATACTATAATTGCTATAAAAAAGTAAACAAAATTAAATGCAAAACTATTTTCAACACAAATCTATTTCATTAAATGTATAAAATGCCTTCGAGAAACAGTGTACTCTCCTGTTCAATTACCTATATCTCCTACTTAAAGTTTTTGTAAGTTGCAATTGTATCTATTTAGAGACACTCTTCAAAATGAATGTTTTATGGCATAGGCTTCAAACAAATTGCAGAGTGTTAATTCTTTGTGTATTGTTTAATGAAAATTTCCTTGTAGTATAATCCACTTTTACCTTTTTGTAAAAATAAACTTTCTCTGAGTCATTTAAAATGTATTTCTTCTGAAAATTTAAAAAACTGAGCAAAAATTTTGAATGTGGCCAAGAGTTGTTCATCATAATTTTTTATAATACGCCATTACCTTTATGTGGAGACATATTTTAAATTATTTCTCTAAAAGTTTAGATGTGTGAGCATTTATAAAATAGCATAAAAGTGAATTTATTGTGAAATTTTTTTATAAACTTAATATATTATTTCAATCATTGCCTTGCTAGAAAAAAAAAGTTTTGAATGAATTATTTAATGTGAAATATTAAACACTGCTAATCTATAAATCAATAATTTTGTCCCACCTTTAAGATTAAATAAATTACTGCTGTTATAGAGAACTATTTCCTCTTTTTCTGCATAAACACTCTGGCTTTAAGTTCAGTAGTCAGTGCATCTGAATCCCTTCCTGGGACATGGATGTCTGTTTGGAATCCATTTTAAATTGTCAGTACTCCTCTTAGTTTTAAACTGCTAGTAGTAGGCAAAAAATAATCATTGAATGACCAATAAGACCTCTTTCTTTGTGAAAATAAGTTCTCAATATTGGTTACGCATTTATTTTTTTATATACTAAAACTGTTATTTGTTTTCTTAATTATTAAGTTTGGAGACTGTTTCATACTGAAAACAACAAATTTACTTCATCATATGTTAAGAAAAAACAATAAAGTACTATTACTTAGTAATTTATTATATCTGACTTGACTTCTAGGTGATAATATATTTTTTTCTATTAATTTTAAATTTGTTTAAAAACTTACAATTCATATTTGGTTCTTTTTTATTTTTTATGGCAATAATTTTTTTTAATTAGTTTATGTGTACACATTTAAAAGTAAATTTTAAAATATATTCTTGCATTTGAAAAAAAATTAGTGTGTATAACTTTAAATTTAAAAAATATTTTCCCCTTTTTATTAATATCGATTACTGGTTTTAAATTTTGAGTATTAGGATTTCATATTGCAACATTTTCATCTTATACTATTGTACCTTCTTTTTTATAAAAAAGAGTAAAATTTTCCATGAAACACCCTTTGTTATTTTGTCATCTCAGTTTTCTTTGGTATTCTTATTTTAATAGAAGTTGACTTTTTATGCATGCAAATTTTATACAACTATTCTATTCATAATAAATTAATTGAAGGGATCATGTAAACAAAATTAAAATCTTTAAAAATATTCATCATATGCTATGTTTAGAAAATTAATGTAAAAGAAGTTTTCAATATTTAAATGAAAGTTTCTTTTATACTTATAGATTCATTTAATGCTTTAAAAATTCATTTCTAGCTCAAATTGCAATAAAAAATATTCATGTTACATTTCACAAGTATCACTATCTTTTGGGCAATAATTGAAGATTATGATGAATATATAATTAGATATATTTTGGTGAAAATAATCTGTATAATTTTGTTCAGCATTTCAATATGGTACCCCCTTGTGAAATGAAATAAAATTCATGGAAATTTTGAAACTTTTATTATTATTAAAATTATTAAAAATTTTTAGAACTTTATGGAAAAACTTAAAGTACTTACAAAGTAATAAAATTTACCAATACAATTTTAATAGAAATAATATTTTAAAATTTTGTGCGCCTGTTTTTATATTTGTGTTTATTTAATTTAACATAGGGCTGTTTGTTGCATGATCAATACACTAATTTTCAGTTTAAATGTTCATTAGCTGAACTTCAATCGTGGGCATAGAAATATTTATTTGTTGAGATCTAAACTCTATCTTTTTCAAATTAGCTCTAGGAATTTAACTAATCTATTGTTTTGAAAAAAAAAATCAAAATCAAAAATGAACTTTGTTCATTTTGCATTCACAAATTTTTTTTTTCATGCATTATAATATGGTCTCAGTTCTTTTAACTATGTTACAAAATAATTTTTGAATAGTTTAAAGTTCTCTCATTTTTATAAAATTGTATTAGTGTTCCATAAATTTATTCCCCCATGAGAGAAAATTTTAAAATATTTATCTGGTATTTGAATTTACTATTGAAACACAAGTCTGCAAAATCTTCATATAATTATATGAATTTAGTTTAATGTTTAACATGGCACATGTCTAATTATATGATCTAAAGGGGAAAGAGTATTCATTAAAAAGCCTTGCCTTTAACTAACAAATTAGTTCAAATATTAATCTCTTTGTCTTAAATATAAATAAATGTGTATATTTTTGCTTTTATGCATGGAAAGTTGGGAACAAATTTTTGTTTTATATAAATCATTTGATTTAATTTTTGCAATGTAAATTGAGGTAATTTTAATTTAGCATTAAATATATGCAATAATAAAAATATTTTGTTTAACTGGAAACTTAATTATGTTTTATTTTAATTTTCTTAATTTTCTTACTTTATTAAATACCAATTATTTTAACTTTAGTACTTATTTTAATATTAAATAAACATATATGAAATAATAGACAAATATATGCACTGAAAAAATATTTAATAAAAATTTTCAGATATATCGCATATCAACTGTCTTCTTAATTATGATCTTTTAGTAACCACACTATAAATCCTCTTTATAATCTTTAGTTTAATCCCAACCTTTTGCCTCCCAGTCGGCACTTTTAGAAAAGAAGTGCAATGATAACCCAGAGATTCTCAGAATCCATTCCCTAGAGACTATCACTATAAATTATCCAAGTGATGAATTGCTCCACATTTACACAGATGGTTTGGCAACAGGAGACTCAACTGAACCTGGTGTGTACTACAAGGGATTTTTTGAGGAATCTTTAAAAGTGGGATATAAGGCCACAAACTTTGACTCTGAAATTAAAGCCATAAAGTGTGCCACTGTGCATCCTCTTGGACTGAGCACTCCACTTAAGAAAGTTGTCTTCTTTATCAACTCCCAGTCTGCTATTGTGGTCATCACTTCATACTCAATAAGTGATTCATTTCAGGTGGAAGAAGTAAAATCATTCTTTAATCATTTTCATCTGAAGGGAGGTTGTTCTTCCATGGATACCCAGCCATTGTAATATCTATGGGAACAAAAAAGCAGATGACCTTGCAAAAAATGGATGTAAACTGCAACAACCTGATCTTATTCCATCATACCAATAAATCTGCAATCTAATTAAAAACCAACTTTGCAAGGCCCTTTTTTAAATTCATTTAGTGAAACAACTGAAAATAAGGCTTGCAGTTCCCTCTTAAACTCTCCTCCCCCATGTGCCTTCCATGCTCCATTTTCACAGCCAATTTCAGAATTTTGACTGGACATGATTTTCTCCAAGGACTATTCATTTGACGAGCTGTCCTGCGCTTTCTTTTTTTGTTTACCTGACAACTTCCACAATAAGACTAATTTTTATTGGGTTGCCAGAGGACACATAGCCAATAAGGCCGCTGTCACGACGTAAGGAAAAAAAAGTTTAATTGCAGAGTATTTCAATGGCAAAATTTGAATGTGTAACTTTTCCTTAGCATAACTATAATTCTTGCTTATTAAATTGTACAAATAGATCCTTATCGAGAATATTTGATGATAAAAATTTATTACATGCTATACTAATCATTATAATCATGGAATTAATATTTTATTTTATATTTTTGCAATTTCTTTATTCAACATTTTCATTTTTTTATATTTCTTTAGGTTTACAAATGCATTGTCAGTTCTTGTGGTCTGATGTTTAATGAGTTAGATCCATTCTTAGACCACACTAAATCACATGAAAATGAAATGACTTATAGATGTCATGAATGTAACAAAAATTTTTTGTCATTGTATGAACTTGGATCACACCAATTTACTCACAGTCTGTATCCTAACTCTCGTACCAGAAATAGTCGCAAGTGAGTTGGAAATTTTATTATTTAGTTACTGCATACTCTAATATTGCATTGTAAAATATGCTGAATGTTATATTATCATGTCATTAGTTGATGCTTGTTTATTATCAAATTGATCATCTCTTATTAAAATTTCAAATCTTACATTGCTTTTACTTATAATAAAATTATAAAAGATATAAATTTAAAAAATTCATAAAAAAAACATTGAAAAATATTTGTTTTATCGTATTAAAGTTAAATAATCTGGCGAATCCAATTCTTTGAACCAATACCAAAAAATGTGTTACATTAAATTTTTATATATATGTGAGGTTCTTATATCTAAGTATTTCTTTAACTTTTAATATATTCTTTTAAAAAGCATTTGTAAGTGTCATATAGTTTAGAAGTTTAATAATAACTTGTACATCTAATTTAGCAAATTTATTTATTGCATGAGTTCTTTCCAGTTTTAATGAAATTTCTTTGAAATTGTTATTTCATATTAGAGCACTTATATTTCACATATATTATCTTAACAAATGTGCCAAATTCAGTTAATAAATGTTTCATTGCTTCCTCTTCTAAATTTGTTTTGACAATAAAAGCAATTTTTCAAAACATTTTGTACCAAGCTCCAAATCTAATGTAACTTAATTTCATCTGTTAGGATCACCCACTTTGTGTATGAAGTCAGAAAGTCATTTATGGATTTGAGTATCAAAGAATATCTAAAGTTGTCAATCAACTAAGAACAAAGATATCACATTCTTATACAATTTGATGTGCCTTTTGTTGCATTTTCTAACCCTGATACTTAAGGAATCTTTCCACTCATTGAGTTGATTTATTTTGGATTTCCTTAGTTTGTAAAGACAAGTCTACCTCAGAGGATTTACCTGCATAAGCAGTGTTTTAAATCTTAGGAAATAAAAAAGGTCCACAGTATTGCCTTAGTTACTGGGTAAGGCCAGGTACTGTAGTTTGCCAACCATACTAAAGGCTCTCTTAAGGCACTATAACCACAATTTTATTTACCTTAAGCACTAGTCGCATAACACCAAAGAGGAACTTAGGTTGCATACAAAGCTTTTCAAAAAAGAAAAAGGGCATTTGGCTAGCCATTACCTGATGTTAGCTGCTTAAGCCCCTGCAAAAAACTAATATAGTAAATAATGAACAACAGATATTCATTACTTCATATAATAATTTCTAATTTATTCGTTTTAATCATTCCATGGATTTTTTGCTTTTAACTTTTCTATATTTTATAAATTAGATGCAAAATCATCTGACATTATAACATGTGATAATATGCAATAATTAAGTTCTTTTCACTTATATCTCTATCTTGCTTAAAGAAACTACTTAAAAGATTTTCTATTTTACTATTTTAATTTTCTCCATAAGGTTGCAAATTTTTTTACTGACAGGATTAGTTATTTCTAGGGTACTCCTTGAATCTTTTAAGAATTGACATTTTTTTTTTTTTTTTTACAAGGCTCTGGAAACTCCTGGAAATTTAAGCTGACTTTTTGAAAATAGTGGTTAACTCCTAGAAATTTTTAATTATTTCATTTTATTTTTCTGACAGTTTCAATTAAATCAAACCAAAAGAAACTAGTAGTTTTTATTATGTTTCCTTAATATAAATTAGTAACAGATTCTTGTAAACAGATTTTGACCAGGGAATAGAAGATGTAAAGTTACTAACTAATATGGCTTGGCCATGTAATGTGCATTTTTTACTGAGCGTTAAGATCTTGCAATCACTTGTTTTTAAGAAGATGTGGTAAAATTATACAAATTTATGATATTTTCAAATTAATCTAATATAAAAGCTTTAATATGATTGGATATATAAAACTTTATGGAAGAAAAAATTAAATTTATATTTTCTAATATATTTCTTAAAAATAATCACTATTCTGTCCTAAATTATACTGATTTCTGTGATTTTGAAATCCATTTTCATCCCATTTTAATATAAATGAGTTCAGTCTAATAACTATTTAACAAATGATTTAGGTTAAAGATTAATAAATTTTTATAATGAAAAATAAATAAGTAATAAAAAAATATATCATTTTAAAAATGTGCGAGTGGCCATGATGATGTGAAACTCAATCTGTTCACATTCGTGCAATTTCAATTCCTGGTTTTGTTTTCTCTGGAATATTATCAAATAAAAAACTTTTAAAAGAAATTAGGCCTTATTTTTTCATATTGAATATTTATTAAATGAATTAAAAATCGATATATGGTTGTAGTTTCTCATTTAAAAACAAATGTACCATAATGGAAAATCCAAAGTGTTTCAGCAATTGCCTCCCTACATCTCAATTAGAATAATTATTTTATAAATAAAGGCAGCATGAATTTTGCAAACATTAATTAAGTTTTAATTTTATGGTTTTTAATTCAAAAACATGTAATTGTTAAGCTTCTCGATTTTAATGACACAAAAATTTTATTAACTCAGAAACATGAATATTTAAACTTGAATCAGTAATTTTATGTATGAAAAATTTTTCTATAGCAGTTAAACTGGAGCTTATCATTTAAAGAGTTATATAAGAAAAATATTTAATACTTTTCTTAGATAACTTGGATGTTTTGTGAAAATATTTTTAATGATATGTAAAATGTGTACTTTAGGTTTTTGAGCAAATACAAGAAGTGATTTTCTGTGTTTACTGTCCTTTAATTCTATTTCTAATTATTGCATTTTAATTATTTTATTATTATAATGTAAATATTATATTTCTCAATTTGTAATACTTTTTTTTTTTCATTTTGTTATATTGGTAAAAATGTAATCCATATTTCAATTTTTGTTAACTTTTTGGTTTATCTTTATAGCATATTTTTTAGTAAAAAATTTGACAGAATTGTTTATTCGAAATAAATTTGTACTGTAAATAAGTTGCATGCATCAATATAAAAGATCTAAAAAATTATAATCTTATCAGAATTAAATGTTTGGCAATATAAAAAAGTTGTTTAATTTATAAGTCGTTTTGATAGCAATGATAAATTAATTAGTGTCAATTGCAATATCTTATAGCATGAAATATTTCATATTTACGTTCTTAAAAAATGCAAAAGTTCTTGGCTATAGTTTAATGATCTAAAATTAACATGTTTTAAAATTATTTCATCCCTTATAGGATTGAATCCTAGAATGATTCAGTTCATTAATTTAAAATTTTGAATCATAGACTCATTTGTACTTTTTCAAAATTCAGTTTTTTGATCTTGTTGAATATAGAATAGATTTTTTTAGTTTGTTATTAAATAGAAACAAAATTACCTTTGCTTTTGGAGTTAATTTACTTTTTCTCTTTTGTGGTAAACTTTTCTAGAAAAAATTTTCTAAAGGCTTATTTTCTAGGAACAAAAATGCATAGATGTAAAATTCAAAATTGCATTTAAATGTTTCATTTGCATCATACGCAAAACATAAGAAGTTACAGTAATGTTATAGATAGCAAAGGTATATTTGAATTTGTGATACCTAAGCAAAAGTATTAAATTGTAGGTAAATGCATAAAAGATAGAAAAGACCGATTCTGTTAAATGAAATTGTTAAGTTTGAAAAATCTGTGATTGCTCTTTGGTAGAATCTAACAAATTAATATTAATTACAAAAATTAGCATGTATCTTAAGAAATTGAAAATTAGAATTCAAATAGGTGTTGGATTTAATAAAAATAAAGATTAGTTTAAAATGTAGAAAGTTTAAAGGTCTAGATACTTTAAAAAAGCTGGTAAAATAAAAAAGTGAAACTATTTTTCATTAAATAATAATCTGGATCAAAAGAAATTAAAATTGAAACTTTTTAAGCATTACATTAATTATATTTCAGTAATTTAAGTTATCAGATTAGCCATTTTGTCTTTTCAGTTTTTAAACTTTCTGATTTTCACTAAATTGTTTTCATTCTTTGAAATACAGATATATTTGACCAAAAATAATTAATATATTATTTATTAAATCTGTGATTGTCAATGACTCGTGAAAAAATTTTGTTTGACTCTTCCTGGAATTTGTTGATTGAGAATCTACAAATTCTGTGTTTACTTTTATTTATTTTGTAATGTTAAAGTATTTAATTTTGCTTAATTGCTTGAGATTCTAATGAAAAATTCATTCTGATTTCATGTGTAAATTCTCAATGCAAACATAATTTATTACTTAACATTCCTAAGGATAAAAATATCAATGTCCTTATTTCACAATATTTTTCCAAATTTACACGTAAAATAATTTGTGCTTACATAGTTATGTAAGTCTTAATCTGTTTTTTAATAAAATTTTTGGTTCTTCTTCAACTAGTTATACATAAAAAAAATTTCGTGTTTGTAATTGATAGTTCTTTCTTAATTAACATAGGTTTTTCCAGTGCAATTTGTGTTTAAACAAATATGCTACACCAGCTGCTTTAGACCATCACCTTGCAACATCTTCTCATACATATTCCTGTTCCTGGTGTGACAAAGTATTTCCTTGTGAACGGTACTTACGACGTCATCTTCAGATACATTCAGAAAGTGAATCATTTACATGTGATGAGTGTGGTAAAGGTTTTAAAACAGAAAGTTATTTAAAAGTTCATAAACTAGTTCACAGTGAAGCTAAGCCTTATGTGTGTAATATTTGCAAAGCTGCATTCAATCGAAAAGATAAACTTAAAAGACACTCTTTAATACATGAACCCATTAAACGATATAAGTGCCCTTTCAGAACTCACAGTGGTTGTCAAAAAGAGTTTAATCGTGGAGATAAGTTGAAATCTCATATTTTAACTCATAGTTGTGTTAAACCTTTTACATGTAATATTTGTAACAAAAATTTCACACGCAAAGCACATCTTCGTGAACACAAGAAACAAACTCATGGTGAAGAGGACCCATCAATTGAAATATCTAGTTGTGGTGCCACCGACTCAGATGATCCAAAATCAAACAAACTGTCTCGTAAAAAGCAAACTTCAAATAAAAAACCTTATTTCCGGTCAAGGCGACAAAAAAAGAAATTTATGCTAAGTAATGGTAGAAATGGTTATGAACATAGGAAAAGAACCAGATCAGACAGACCTTTGACTTTAAATGATGCTGGTGAAACAGATAAAGATGGTGATATTGACAGTAACCCTGAACTTGCTGATGATATTCCTACAGCCCACATTGAAATAATTTCTGCACACGGATCTCTAGTTAACACTTCAGAATTAACACAAATATCTTTACCAGATATGAATTATAATGATCTTCAGTTTGATTCTACAGAAGAGGAAACTGGTATACCTAGAGCTCCTGCTATTGCTGTTGATAGTTTGCATTCTACAAATTCCTCTAATTTAATGCCTAGTGACTTACAAAATAGTGATGACATTACAGACTACAGTTGATAATTATAGTAATTTATTTTTAAAGAAATATGTACATAATTACAAATAGTCTAGAAATATAATACTTTAAAACAACCTAAGAATTTAGTATTATAAAGACAGCTTTTTATCTAAATAATTCCTACTCTACTTACATTAATAGTTTATTGCATTTAATTTCTTGTAAATTATTTTTCTTTGAAAATATTAACTAAGAATTTTTTTTTAAAGTTCCTTTTCCTATGGATAAATCACCTATGTAAAGCTAAAATTTTAATCATGTTTGTAAAAATACAAGATAGTATTTTTGTTTCATATTTTGTTATAATCTGAATGAAATATGTTTGAACATTTTTTGTTTTAGATACATTAATTTTCAATTATTTAAATTTTTTATTAATTTTCAAATATTTTAGGAGGTAATTATTATTGTAGATAAAATATTTTCTCGATATTTCATTGGTCTAGTAAGAGAAATCTGGTTGAGATTGTGGAGATGTCTCTAAAGTATTATAATCCTTTAAAAATATACGCTTATATTAATAGTTTTTATAACATTAATTTTGTGTGTTTGAAATTAAAAAAAATATTATTAAAATATTATATACTAATAATTTTATAATATTAGATATGTGTTAAACAGTTAAAAAAGAATATGCTATTAAAGTAATATACATGAGTTTTATTTTCTTTAAACTATACATTTATGTTTTCATATATTTTGTTTGTACAAAAACAAATTTCAACCATTTTTTCAGATGTTTTATGAACAAACATTTTGAATATTTTATTGGCTATATATTTTCAAAAATTGACTTATAATTTTGAGAAATTTTTTTTCTATTTAAAGTAAAAGGATTTTTTACAATATGGATGATGTGTAAATTAGAAAGTTTTAAAATTTTTCAATATTTTTTGCAAACAATAAAATTGTATTAGTGAAAAAAGTTTTTCTTTATTTTCCAGGTCATTTATCTAACATTATGATATGAGATAATATACTAATTATTTTGTATTCAGTTTGTATTCTTAGCAAATATGTTTTACTTCCCTCTTTAAAATTTTTTCAACATAATTTTTCCATTAATAAATCTTTACAAGCCCTTTTAAAGATTATACTGTATTAATTTGTATTGACATTGAGTTAGTAATAAATGCATGAAATAAGTTATATATTTTGTTTAATAAATTAATCAAATAAATAATTGTCAACATGATTGTTGAAGATAAAATCATTCAAACATTAAATTTGGTTGACAAAATTCATATTTTAAAATTATTTTTCTGTCAAATATGAATTGTATTTTAGATAGCAAATTTACTATTTGCTAGAAAAGTTTTTTTTCTTTTGATAATAATATTATAAAAACACGAAAGATTATGCTCAATTTAACCAAAGTTTTTTTTTTTTTTTCAGCAGTAAAGAAAACATAGTGCTTGATTTATTTTTTGTTCCATGTAAGTTTTGCTTACCCCGCAGTTAATTATTTTGGAAAATAATGAAATTATGTAATCAAAAACTATAGTATTTTAGTAAATATATTTGAAATCTTCCTAACCTGTGTAAATAATATGATGAGAGCGCTTATTTATATAATGTACATTCTGTGATAAAAAAATAAAGTAGTCTTAAAGTAATTACATACAGATATTGGTAATATACTGCTTTCATATTAATAAAATGTAATTATTATCTAATTTTGATGGTTTGTCTTATTAATACCAACCATAAAGCAGTGTTTCTTCAAAATGAGTTTAAATTTTATTTTTTATGGGTATTTAAGAATTTATGTATACTTTCTTTCGCTTGCACATATATATATAGTATTCATTTAAAGAATGTATATAATTACAATTAGCTTAAATAAATAAGTTTCACATTAAATAAAAAGTACAAAACTATTTCATTATTAAGTTATTCTTAATTAAATACTATGCAAAATATATTGAGTAATGAAGCCAAGTTATCTATATAAGTGTGTATATATATTTCAAAATTTAGTTTTTAGCTTAACACAATTATTGCTTTACATATTTCTAAATATAAAATAAATTTACATTATTGTGTGCAGTCTAATATATTATCACTATTTGTTGCAATTACAGTTATCTGTAAATATAATTTTTAATTTTTTTTTATTAATTGTACTTATGATTAATAACTTTAATGAAAATTGAACCGTATTTTACCACAGTTAAAAAAAAAATTGTTACTGCAAATTTATATTTTTATTTTAAAATACAAGATTATTATTATTTTTTTTTTCTTTCATAAGGGAAAGAAATTTACATTTTTAGAAAACCTTCTTTATGCTATCCAAACATTTTAGTTGTACTTTTCATTTATTAAGAACTGGGGTTTTGAAAATTTATGCATGTGCACACATGCCTTTTTAGATAAGGATGTTTGTAGTGGTTTAGATTACACTCCAAATCAATCAAGCCTAAAGGTCAGCGCTCTTGCATTTGGTTCAACAGCTCATAGGTTCAAATCCTACCTTAGACATAGATTTTGTAATGGTTCAGAATCCTTTATAAATCTTTGTTTCTGGTCTATAATTAACCCTCATATAGAAGAAAATGTCTTTTGAGTGACAAACCAACCAATCAAAATGTCTTTTATTTGCAAAAACTTAAAGGAAAATCTATTTATCCATTTATTTATAACCATCTATAAACTTTTTAAGGTCTTAAATAAAAATAAGTATTTTTATATTTGTTATTTTAAATTATTTTAATGATAAATGCATGTGTTATTTGTTTATTTATTTACCTGGTGTGCATAAATATTTTCTTAAAATAATTTAGAAAGCTAAAAACTATTGATTTGTTTTAGAATCAATATATTATTTTTTCCATCAGCTTTTCACTATTCACATAACTGTGGTATATGTAAAATTAGTGCTAGTTTATAATTTTTCTTTATTCCAAATCAAAAATTACAATTTTAAATATTTTGCTTAAAATAACAGTAAACACTTTATATGGCAAAGAAATTTTGCAAATATGAGTTTTAAGTATTATGCAATGATGATATGCACTAAGTCCTTCAAAAGTATTGTATGTAAATATTGGTGATATTTACATTTTAGCATAAATATAATGATGTTTACATACAAGTATGAATACTAGTAATGACACGCAATGACAAATAGTTTTGATATAAAAATTCAAATTTTATAAATTGTGTGTCACTTATCAGTTACAAGATGCTTTTTATTTTATAGAATTTGCTTTAATAAAACTTATGTAACTACTATTTCTTTTAAAAGAATTCCTTTTGAAAATATTGGAATAACCAAACTGCAAATAGTTAAAAGTTAAACCTTTAACTGTGTTGATTATTTTATTTTTGTGTCAGCAAATATCCTTTTCTGCAGAACATAAATGTGTGTAACTGCTTAAAATATATATTTATAGAATAATATTTTTTAAACACATTAAAATAAATAATATGATGTAACTAATCCCTTCTTATAAGGGTAAATAAAATGAAATTTATTGTTAACATTGCTTGCAGTATTAAACTTTTGTTTCATTGTTTTTTTTTATTTTTTTTTTTATTTCCTTCACTATATTGCTTTACTAATGTTAAGATTATTAAATTTTTAAAATATATAAAGAAAACTATTTTAAAGTTTGATTGACATTAATTATATGGATTAGCTCACAGCTGAATGATAAGCATTCTAGTTTTTAATTATAGTTCATAATTTTACAGCTTCGGAAGATTTCCACTTCTGACAGTATTTGAAACAATTCATTAGTTAACTATGTGTTGCTGTTTGATTTGCCGTTATATGTAAAAAATGATCATTCAACTATATTATTACATATTTATATCAGGAATAAAAATATCTTGTAGTTATTACATTTGAATTGTGAATAATTATATCATTATTAAATAAAATTAGTAATTGAATGTAAAATTTTACTTGCATTTTATGCTTATAGTGATCATAAAAAATAAACACACACTAAGATTTTTCTAGATATCTTCTAATTCTAAATATTAATTTTTCAGTAAGTTAAACTCTTTGCTTTGTGGTAATCAATGCTACTTTTTAATTAATATTTTTACTGTAAAATTATAAATTTGAGAAACATTGCCTTAAGGTTTTAAACAAGTATATTAAATAGCATATTTCTAAAATATTTTAGATATGTTTGTATATTTAAAATGTGTATGCATTAAAATATAAGCTTACATCAAACTCTAATTTTCATATTTAGAACAATTCTTATTTGTATATGGTGTTGTATATGGTGCTGTGATATTTATTCGTAATGCATTAATTTGTTTTCCTCTATTTTATGAAATTGTATTATGATTTCATCTATAGAAATAAATTAATTGTGTGCGCTTGTTTATCAGGTTCTTCCTTTAGTAAGTTTAGTATTCAATATTTCTCCAACTTATTACTAGTCTTACAATAATGTCTATTAAAAACTCATTTAGATCATCAAATTTTAGTTAAACAAATCCACTTAATATAAAAATAGTGAATGATTATATTAAATACATTCCAAAAAATAAACCATCAAATAATTGAATAACACATGCACACTCACACATAAAGCCAGAGTAAAAAAATTTTTTTATTTTATTTATTTTTTTTATTTTATTTTTTTTTACATATTTGTGAGAAATAGTAGAAAAAGTTAAAAGTTTAGATTTGAAAATATAATTTATTTTATCACAGAAGACGTCTTTTATTGATTAATTACAAGACCTTTTGCATAGAATTAATTTTAGGTAGCAGAAATATAATGGAGTTGTTACAAGTACATTATCACAGTGTGTTCAATGTTTACAGTTAACTTTAAAGATTAAAGTCCATCTCATATCATGGTATTCAGGTGATATGCATAATTTAAAATTAATCGCAATTATCTTCAGAAATTAGAGATATGCCACTGTCAATTATGCCAAACAATGATCACTGTACTTGCTAAATGATACCGAACAAAATTAATAGTGGATCCTGTATCATACATAAAATTATTCATAAAGAATCTTATTTGAAACCCTTTAAAGTGTCAGTGTACACATTATATCTAACTTTGTAATTAGTACTGTGGCATGTATATAATTTTTTTTAAATAAAACAAAGATATTGGAAGATAATTTCATGTCCATAAATAGTGACAATAAGTCATAAAATACGACATGGGCCATTTTCTTTAGAAATACAGACTTTGTCTTAGTTTATTGGCCGATCAAAGTTTGTCTATTCAAAGTCACATTGATAGAAAGCAGTCACACAGCTAATTTGCTCACTATTAATGTCATCCAGAAATATTTTAAAAAATGACTGCTAGCAACTCGTTCTGCAAATTGAAACTAATCTCCTTCAACAAAATTGATTGTTTATTCTTAATTTTATTTATATTCTTTAACAAACATACAGAGTAATACAACATTTGTCTTGTTCATTTGATCTAGTTGTTTAAGATTATTTTTTATTTGATAAGTATACCTTTTGTGGGTGTCATTTTCATTCTGAAGAGGAGATTGATAGGTCATTTTTAAATGCAATTTTAACATCGATTTAAAGAAATAAATGACTTGGATCATTTAATCTTTGTAAAATTTGCTTACAAAGTGCATTGATATTGGAGAAGATTCGCTGTAATTTCTAAAATTTCATGAAGGTAACTTTTAAAATGGAAATAGTTTCAAATTGACCTTTGCGTGTGTGTATATATGGGAGAACACATCAGAATCGTATCAATGCAATAATATATATATAACCAATCAAAATAAATTTACTAATACAATCTTTGTACATAAAATTTAAAGAAAACTCTACTATTATATTTTTATATGAAAGAGTTAAATTTCGAAGGATTCCTATTTTTTTAATTTGATAAAACCTAACTTTTTACTTGCTTTCAGAAATGGGGGAAAAAATACCCGTTTCTCTGAAATATGAAAATAAATCTCAATTTCAATTAAAATTATGGATTTTATGAATGGTATGACTTGTCTGCAACTAAGAAATATTTTAATATATTCATAAATATTAATGTACATGTTAATGAATATTTTATCTTTTTATATTAAATAATATGTTTAGAAACATGCATAAATTATTTTTGCTAATTTTAAATTTATAATCTTGAAATGGTAAACAAATTTCTTTGAGTTTCACATATATTAATAATTTATAATTTAAAATATTATGAAAATATAATTTTCTTTTATAAAATGAGATAATATTTTTAGCTCCTAGCTAAGAATTACATGTAAGTTTATAATAATTCACATATAGTATTACCTTTTATAAATATAAAAATATTGGAGCTTTTATGACATGAAACATTCTGATTTTAAAAAAATGTTAAATTTTATTCTATTTTAAAAATAAATGCTTTGCAGCTAGAAAATTTTGTCTATTTCAAATTAATCAATTACTACTCTGATTAAATATGTCCAAATTTTTCATTTTTTTACAACAAATAATAATGCTAATAGTAATTAATTTTCATTAAAATTTTAATCATAGCATGTGTTTCAAAAATATTAACAATTTATTCGTTATTGCCTGTGAAAAAAATAATTAAAATTTCATTAAATCTTCCATCTGGACTTATCTTCTTGTTTTGCTGATTATCTCATTATCAAAACATATATTTATTATTTTTTAATATCAGTTCTTTCTCATTTTTATTCTTTATGTTCTCGATCATTTAATTACCCAATATACTTATGTGAACAAATTCTATCTGCATCTACTTTAAAAGAATCCTGAAATGTAATTTTGAGAACTTTATCAAAGTTAATGGACTTGTAATTTATCTTTATTATAACTGCCAAATAATTTCTTTTCAATTATAGTAAATTTTTTTAATAAAATTATCAAAATGACCTAGATATTGTTTATTTCTGATTCATTATTCAAAACATGGTTTGACAAATGCATTGTCTCTGAATAGCTATTTCATACAGCGATTCTAAACCATGATCTTTCCTTGCAAAAGAAATGTTCAATATTTGCATTTGAAGCTTATGATTACACTCTGATGCGTGAGTTGTAAGACAGAAGGATGAAATCGCACTTTAAAATTTGTGTGATTTCACTGCAGTTATCTCCAATACGAAGGATTTCATTCTCCGATAAAAATGGCAATCCTAGTTTTTCAATCAAGAAAGGAATATATGAGAATTAAGTTAATTTCATATGTGGGGCTATATTAGGAACTAGACATAGTTCATAAAATTGTGAGTTAGTAAATTAGAAATTTGTAAAAATGACTTTTTCTTGTACATATTATTTTATATAATTCCATTAAGTATCAAATTCAAACATTCTTCAATTGTCTCATTAATACAATAATACATATGATTTTAAAATTAGTGTCATAGTGGCACTGAAATTCCATGTTTTAAGTTGATAATTAAAAAAAAATTCTTTGGAAATATTTTTTGCTTACTTATAATCTTGATGAATAAAATGTTCAGTTTTAATAATAAATAGTTCTTGTAGAATAGAAGAAATTAATATTGAATTTTACTTCATATTTAAGGTTGATTAATGGAAAAAAAAATTTTTTTTTCATATAATTTTAAGTAATAAAATGTTCAATTTTTACAATGAAGTTAAGTCGCTTTTTGCTAATAAAATATTCACACTTCAGAATTTACACATTACAAAAATGAATTACAAGAAGAAATTTACATACAAAAGAAAGTAAATGACTAATTTTTGAAAATTTTTGCCATTCAAAAACAACTTCTCAAAACAATTAATAATTTTTGTTCTGTTGAAGCTAATTTGAAAATGATTATAATTTTAATTCCTTTGTGTTAGCTTCATGTCTAACACAGCCCTTAGGATGAAGTTGTGTAATAATAAATCATGCAAATTCAATATAATTTAAGAATCTTTATTTTGCTGAAATCATAATTCAAAATTTGAATTTGCCATAACTATCAATTAACTAGTTACAAGAAATTCAATATTAGAATATGCAATCATACAAAAAGATTTTTTTTTTTTTTTTTTTTTTTTTTTTTTTTTATGGAAAAAAGCTTTTGCCTATGACATTTTTAGAACATTCACTATACTGAAACGGTTTTTTAATGATTTTGAAATGGGTTTATAATGAGACAGGTGTAAGAAATTCACTAAAAGTGGATTTTCTATAAAAAGTTTCATAATAAATTTTGTTCTTCATGCTGCAGTTGTAACTGAAGTTACATTAACTTAATATTTGACAAAAAGTGTAATTTTATCTAGTGTCAGTTGCAGTAGTTTTCAGATCTTTGCTATCTATTGATTGGATTTCATGTTATTTTGATTAGCATACAAAATGGCAAAATTTTTAAATGGTATTTTTAAAGGCCCTACATATTTTCTATAATGCATTAAGAAATATCTCAGATTATAGCATTTATATTAAAGATATTTTCTCTTAACAATTCACCAAAAAAATGTAGAAAACAAGTGTCAATTGTCATAAGTTTCATCTTAAACTGTATTGTGTTGTATATTGGTATTGCAATTTGCAGATGTTAGCTTCAACAATTTAATGAGCATTGATAAAATCATTTATTATCTTTTGATCCATCTTAGTAATTAAAAAAATTGATGAAAAAACATATAAATTACATTATATTTATTTAATTTTTTATATCTATATAAGTTACAAAATTCAAGGATGAACATTTTACAAACATCTTTTGCTTAAGTATACACAGTTGGAAATCTTAATTTGATTTAGGAAC
>JAPDSC010015008.1:52881-63202 GCA_026290005.1 Latrodectus geometricus | reverse complement strand
GCCACTCTACACTTTAATTATTGTTTGGTTGAATTGGGTTGGTATATGATAGTTTTCGTTTTAGAGTAAGTAATTTTTCTGAATTCGTTTTCCCTATATTTTTAAAAAAAGAGATTGAAAAATATATCAGGAATTATAATATGTCACTAATTATTTTCACCTTAAATATCCCTTGAATTTTTCTTCACAACACTGAAATACCTCATATATTTTAAAATATAATAATAAAATTTATTTTATTTGTTGAATATGTGAAAATCGGATCTGAATTGTAAGAAAAAAAGTAAGACGAGAAATTGTATATTATTTATTCACAGAAAAGAAATTTACAGTTTTATCTATTAAATAAACCAAATTTCTTAGAAATAATTTTTAATACTTTTCAAGAAATTTAAGTAGATATATTGAATTTATGAATAGCTAATAGCTAAACTTACAGATTGAATTACATTAATTTATAATCATTTATTAATGAGATTATTTTCCTCTATAAAATGATATTATAGACATTTGAATGAAAATTGTTCTATTTATTAGGTGTATAAGAATATTTAAACATACTTGTATATAGGGGAGGAATAAAGAAGAATCACGTGTTTAAAATTCTCATAAGTTTTTATTTTAAAATCTTCTTGGTGAAAAGGAAACTATGAATCTCTGAAAAGAAATATTATTATAGGCCATATTCTATTATATAGAATACCATGTTACAAGTCATAACATATTCTTAAATCTGTTTTTGGAAAACCAGGGTATTATGATGAAATCAATACTTGTATTCAATGCTAAAAATGGAAGATATTGTGATTTGCAATTTTAATCCGCAACAAAATATAAGAAATATGGTTTCAAAACTTCTTAGAATGTTCTTTTATTTTATATGAAAGATATCTTTGTAAATGGATATTCTTCCATCTTGCTCACACCAAAGACATAATTTTATTAATTAAACAGAGTTTTTTTTGCACATTTGAATCATATTATGTACATTATTTTACTATTCTAATATGCATTTGAATGATGTTTTATCCATATATATTTTAACATTTGTATATGACTTTAATAGTTCATACTAGCTCTTTTGTTCTCAATCCAGCTCAAGCCATAATTACTACTAAGAATTATCATCAACCGTTGCTGTCAATTTCAAGGTATTTCAAATTTTAAAACTGTAACGATTGTTAAGCATTAGAAGTATGAATTGAAACAGTTCAAATAAAGATTAAAAACTGGTTCTCATAAAATTTTATGCATGTTACAAAGAAAGTTTCCTAAAACTTTTATGCATATTCTTAAGAATCCAATCATCTGTCACGAAATAACAAGGAGTTTTGTTTATTTAATCGAAAAGATGCATATACTATTACAGATTATTTTTTCTTGTTAGAGGCTTAATTACTTTTCAGTAGTTTTTTCAAGAGGTTATGTAGTTATTATCAATATATCTATCAAGTTATTAAGATTATTCTTAATTATTATTTCTTCTTCTTAGTTGCCTATTCTGTTACTCTATTTGTGTGGTACTTGTTGAAGGAATGTTTATTTCTATTTTTATATGATTTATGTTAAAATTTTTTTTTATATCTTAAGAAGTATTCTCAGAAATATTTAAGCAAGTAGGCATAGTTATCATGAGAGGCTAACATTCGAGAGTGATGTGCATGCAGAAATGCAATTTTCTGTTAATCAACAATAACATTCAAGTCCAACAAACTTAACAGTAGGAAACTGTGAATCAATGGAAAACATTTCTCCTTAATTATCTTACTAATTCTTTAGTTATTAATATAAGAATTTATGAATTATTATAAAACATAATTATGTTACTTACGATAAATGGACAGTAATTTGTTAAATATTCAATTAAAAATTTCTATAAAAATTTATCCCGCAGTCGTTTGCAATCTCAAAGCAATTTTATAATTTCTAAAAAAGATACTTCTGCATGATGATCATACGATTTTATTCGAAATTTTAAAAAAACAACATAAATGCATATTATGCAAAAGTAGTCAAAATATCTATTGTTAGGACGGACTAACTCATTTAAAAATATTTTATAAGTAAGATAATAGTCATAGAAAACATTTTGTTATTAAATATAATATCAATTCTCATTCAAAATCAGTATCATAAAACTTGTCTATATTGAAAAAAAGGACCATAAGATCTTTTTTATTAGATTCGCATAAATGGTGTTACAATATTATGATGAATCTGATAATTACAAAACACTAATTTTAGTTAATGAACATCTGTTATTAAAGCACTCACTTTAATTTTTCTCTCTACGAGTCTCCATTCGAAATAATGTCTTCTTTCCCTGTAATGGATGGCAATAAAATTGAGATATGCTCCCTCCATTGAGAAGTAGCAATTCAAATTAAAATTCGACGGTAATTGTCTTACGTATTATTGGAAAAAATTAAAATGAATGAGACAGTAATGCATCTTACTCTTTGAAGAGACACATTAGTTCAATATTTAGAGTGGCATTATATACTACGTTTAATTTAATTTAATATTTCTCCATATTATTTCAACATACTTGAATATATACAAAATATTTCTTAAGCAAAAGTTTTGAGCGCCATTTCAGGGTTCAAAGAATACATCTTTAAAACAAATTCACTCAATAAAGCAAAAATAAAGTTTATCAGAGAGTTGATACTGAAATATTGATTAATTCTTGTATTTTACTTCAAATATTTCATCTTTAACTACTAAAACCAATCTATTCGAGTAGGGATGTAATTTGACCAAAAAAACTTGCTGTTCTTCAAATAGTATGAAGAGATATTCCAGAGGTGCCAATGCAAATATCTTTAAATCCTCAACTGAACAATTTATATCTTACCATATGATAATTACATGCCTACAAATGTTTTCAAATTAAATTTTTATATATGTATGAGTATCAACCATTTAATGCAAATTACTACTTTTAAGGATTCGGTACAACTTTGATATAACCCCCAAAAATTACGCGCCAAATCTGGCATTCCCTACGGACTTTTTAGGGTTGCTGCTTCTTATTTTGGTGTTGCCAATTTAGGTTTTTTCAGCTTTTATGATTTTGTTGCTGCCAAATTTAGTATTTTCTTGTATTTTGTAACATTTTTTGAGCCTTTTTTTAAAAGTTTTTTTGTTATTAATTATTTGTATTTAGCGAAAATCCATCTTGGCGAGAAAGAAAAGCGCCAAATTTCCGATTTGGGGGTATATCAAAGTAGCTCCATGGATTCTAGTACCTAGGTGTAAATTGCTAAAGCTCTGATAATTCAAATGATTAGAGTTTTTTTAAAAAAGATTTTAGAACTATATGTGTATCAGAGTTTTCATTGAGCTGTAGTGTTGTAGTTAAAATAAAGGAATATAATTTTCTACATTTTGGTCAAAATTCCAATCAAAGCCCGAAGAATGATTTAAAATCTCATCTCACGGAAAATTCCACAAACTTGTGTTGATCTCAATAATACATAAATTTTGTACGTGATCAATACAAAAATAAGGTAAGCAAATATGTTTCTGCATAAAAGTTTTGTTGAAAGAATTTTATATTCGTATAGCCGAAAGTTCGCTTGATTTAGACATATCGAGTTTCGATCATGGTTCAGCTCGATGATTTCTGATATTGATTACGGCAGTTTAGATTAAAAAAATATTTTCGATAACATGCTAATTGCTAAGAGACGATTCTTTTTGCATCAGCATGAAAGTATTTCTATTCATATAACACTTATAATTGATTTAAGGTTTCTCAATAATTAGGTAAAAGTGCTTATCTGATTGACTTAAAGACAAAACTAGTATATTTCTCATTTTTGGGATAAGTTGAAGTGTAAACTGCATGTAAAATTACAGATCAAAAATGAATGTAAAATGCTCACCACGTTTGCATTTAGTTTTGACCTGTAGTTTATGGAAGAAAGAACCTATAGGAAGAAAGGTATTCCATTCTGATAAAAGATTATCAGAAATAAGTTCTGATAATCTTTTATCAGAATGGAATAACTTTCCTTAATTGCTAAATATGATTGCACAAGATATGTCCTAACATTTTATTAGTTATATTTATATCATCAGGTGACTAATAAAAGTGAATTTTGTCACATAATGAATGTCAAGATTTTTGATTAATGCCATTTCAATGCATTATTTTACTATAAATAAACTCAGTATTTATAGCTTATCTTACGTTTTTTGGCAACATAAGCAATTATGCAGAAAAGAAATATGATAGTATAACTTCTAGATTGAAAATAGAGGCATTACTTTTATTCATTTTTCCATAATTGTATACGAATAAATTTAAATAAAAAATAATTTTAAATAAAAAATAAAGCATTTAAATTTCCTTATTAATTGAATGAACTTTATTTTGATTAATGAATAGAAATACAATTAATTTTGCTAAAAGTATTCAAGCTAAATTACTGCAGTTGAATGGAATGTCAGACAAATTTTAACATTTTGTGTAATATTTATTTTCACTAAAAAGTATGAATTATATAAATAATTGAATATTTTAAACTTAGATGAAAAATTAATATATAAATTTTTTTGTTATAAAAAATTTTTCATTTTGATGGTTTTTGATGGATTGATTAATTTATTAGTTCATTGCATTATATTCACAATGCAAACTAATATAACTTGGTGAAAGGAATATATTTATTGTTAAAACTGCCTTGAGTGTCAGCGTGCGTTAAGTTTATTAACTCAAAGTATCATGAATTCAATTATTAAATTAACAAAGCTATCTTTAATTATTAACTGTAACATTAAACTAGAGTTTTTGAATAACTACTTAAAAAATGAATTCTGTTCCGCAGTAGCCTGGTTAGTTCGGTATCGTTATCAAAAGGTGGTGAGTTCTAATCCCGGCTTAGCCGAAGATCCGTCATATTCACTAATGGCGACTGGCGCACGTAAAATATGTCGGGTCCCAATGTCCTCCATGTTCCCATTCCAAATTAATACCTCTAAAGGTGGTTGGAGCCAGGTTTTGGGTTTTCACTGGTTTCAATCTCTAAATTGGAAGATTTAGATGGTGCTGCCATCTATGAGCTAAAAGTCGTACTTCCACCTTCGTATGAGGGTGCTCTATTCAAAAACGGAAGAATTTCTCTCTATGACTTAATTCGCCTAGTCTCTGACGGGCGAGCTGGCGTTGCCAAGTTTCATGAGAAACAACAAAAATGTATTCTAAAGTATAGAGCAAAAGATTATAAATCGATTTTGTTATATTCTTAGTTTTTTTATAGCAATATGAAATTTAAAATATATAGATTCAATGAATATTTATATAATGTAAATAGCTTAGGTTTCAAGTGTACAAATGAAGTTACGAAGGAAAATATTGTAAATAGAATATTTATTGAAACAAATGAAATCAATCATGTTAATTGCATCTATGCCGGGGCTTAACATTTTTCAAATATTTATATACATTGATTTGTTTTTCCTATCATATTTGATCGGAGAATTTATTGTCTTCCTTATTTATTTTGGAAATATTAAATTTCCATATATGCATTTATGTCATGCATATGGTTAAAATTCAGAAATATGTGCTTAAGGTATTAAATACGGACATGTATTCGGAAATTATTAAAAAGGGAATTGATTAGTTATTCTATAAAATATTTCAAAATTTATTTAATATTATTAAGCAGTTAAAAATATAGAGTTCAGAGCTGCAAATCCAAGTTGTTCATTAGTGAAATAGTATAATTTACTTCCTCTTTTGTAAAACTTCCTGTATTTGCTTTCATTTCAGAAATACTTTAAATGAGGCTTACAAAAGCTCAAATGCTTTGGATACACTTTTTAATTAAATCTATTTACTATGAAATGTGTCCTTTGTGAGTGGATAATTTTGAAAAGATTCATTAATTAAGCAATTAAATTTTACTCTTTAGAAGAATGTTGTCACTGTATAAGTTAGTCTTTAAACTGAAGTGTTATAAATATTTTTGTTGGTGAAAGGATTTTTTAAAATAATTTATGTTTTTTAATTAAATTTAGGAAATTGAATGTTTAATTCGATTGCAACATCATAAAATTAGCTCAGTTATTCTTTTAGTTATACTATGATGGTTACCTAAATCAAATATAGCTTTTAATATGTATTGAAATTGAAATTAATTATTTTTTGCTATGTAATAAATTAAATCTTTTGTAATGCGAAATGCAATTAATTGGCGATAAATCTCCTGTAATAGCTAATAAGTATGTTTCTTATAAATCTACTAAATAATTTATATTATGCATTTATAAGTTGCCAATAACTGTTTTCTCCAATAAAGGAAAACCTCATATTATTTCACAAGAGTGAAATTTCTTGCTAAAATAAATATTTTTCTATATTTTGAATCAATCAAAAGATATTTCTTAATATTTTATAAACTGTGGCTTTTATTGAAATTAATATATTTAAAAGTTTTTTTTTTAGTTTATTTAAATTTTTAAAAGGGTGGAAAAGTTTCTTTGTGTGGATATCTATCGAAAAACTTCTTATTCTGTGACTCTGCTACTTGTTTAACCATTATCTATATTTAAAAATTTAAAAATTAATTTGATGATCCTATTATGAAACTATACCATAAATGTCTATCGAAACTGGAGCGAAATTATTGTACAACCAGGAAGAAATTGCTGGCAATCAATGTTATTTTTTTTAAAGAATAAGGCATACATCTCTATATATTCTCATGTCTGTAAATTAGGTTAAATACTTATTTGTGCGAACAAAATAAAAAAAAAAAAACAAAGATTATATCCGCATTAAACTCGTCATAAGAGAATCCTTGGGCTTCGCCTATTGTTTTAGTTCGGAAGAAAGATGGTTCTACCCGATTCTGCGTTGACTATCGTCGGTTAAATAACATCACTAAAAAAGATAGTTACCCTCTTCCTAGGATTGACGATACACTTGATGGTTTATCCGGAAATCAATGGTTTTCGACTTTGGATCTCAAGAGTGGTTATTGGCAAGTAGAGATACATCCTGAGGATCGAGAAAAGGCTGCGTTCACAACAGGACAAGGACTTTGGCAGTTCAAGGTTATGCCAATTGGGCTTTGCAATGCACCTGCAACGTTTGAGCGCCTGATGGAGACAGTATTACGAGAACTTTCCTACGAAGCCTGTTTGGTATATTTGGACGATATCATCATTGTAGGCCGCACATTCGAAGACCATTTAAGAAACATCTGAAAGGTGCTGGAAAAATTAAAAATGGCCAACCTGAAACTGAATCCTTGTAAATGCAATTTGTTTCGACGTGAAGTCAGGTATCTGGGACACATTATCTCTGCTGAAGGTGTAAGAACAGATCCCGAAAAGATCTCTGCAGTTAAGGACTGGAGTCGCCCAGAAGATGTCCACCAATTAAGAAGTTTTCTTGGACTAGACACGTATTACAAGAAATTTGTTAAGGGTTTTTCAAGTATTGCCAGACCCCTTCACAAGTTGACAGAAGTTAAACAGAGATTTCTATGGACAGATGAATGTGAGAAGGCTTTTAAACAACTGAAGAGGACATTGACATCTTCGCCCATTCTTGCATATCCCCACCCCGGAAAATTATTCATTTTAGACACAGATGCCAGCAACGAAAATATCGGAGCTGTTTTGTCGCAGGAAATTGAGGATAAAGAACATGTCATTGCTTATTGGAGTAAATGTTTATCGAAACCCGAGCGAAGTTATTGTACAATCAGGAAGGAATTGCTGGCAATCAATGTTATTTTTTTTAAAGAATAAGGCATACATAAATTCAGCTATCATACTTTGGATTTATAGGAAACTTTGAATTGCCTGAAACTATTCCTTATGTACTTTCCTCTCATTCTTTAATAGTAAAAGATTAATACTAAATATCATCTTTCAAAAAAAATTGGCAAACATATTATTTCCCAAACTAAAAAGTGTATAAAACAAAGGAAAGTATTTCTAGATTTGTAAAACATATTTTCCATTCCTATAAATAAAGTTATCAAACATTTTGTTTATAACAATTTATCTTTGTAACTAAGAAAAAACATAAAAGAAAAATTTACATTTGAAAAAGTAATTCTAGTCGAACATTTTTATTGTAAAATTTAGTTTAACGAGCAAAATTGTCTGAAGAAATAAAAATAAAAAGAATTTTCATTTTTATATTATAATATTTCATGTAATTTGAATTTTGTGTTTGTCAAAAAATAAGAGTTATAAATTTACTCTTAAATTTTTATAAAATTTAAATCTTCTGAAGAAAAAAAATAGATTTTGATATATTTTTTATTTGCAAATATAAATGAATTAATTTGTTTTTTTATATTATTTTTATTTTAAATTGCTACAAAATATTAGTTTAAGACAGAATTTGAAGTGAGTAAATCAGTGTTTACGAATTGCTATTTTTTATCAACTGTTAGGTTCTTTTTCTAAAATTTCAACTAATGTTCAACAAAATAAATAAAAATGAAAAAATAATGGTTGTAATATATATTGTTTAGTTATGCTATAAATCATTAATTTATAAAATATTTAAGAGAAATTATTGTCAAATGAAATCTCAATGATAAAGATATATTTTATGTTAACGCATGTCATGGTTTCTTTAAAGCACGTTAGTGTGTTTTGCACTTTCAAAAATAAATAAGCAATTGTTAAATTTAAACGAAATATATCTCCTTTTCCCTTAATTATTCAAAACATATTATTATTTTCTAAATGCAGTTGTTATGACATATTATTGTCAGACATTTAATTATTTATTGTCAGACATTATTACGAAACAACCAAGCTATCCTGTCAACAACTATAGAATTTAGTAGTAGTTCTACAAGCATTTCATTGGGTGTATAGGTAATTAAAATAATTAATCATTGATGGTGATGAAATAATTGATCACCATATGTAATATTTAACAGTTAGGTGGTGATTGCGAAATAACGAAATTTATGATAATGAAATAATGTATCAACGTGTGATATATTTAACAGCTCAGTGATGATTAAGTAATTATAACAATGTTTTTTAAGGATTGCTTCTTAATGAACAAATCATGAATACCGATGTTTATTATAATATGCATGAAATAAAATGTTTTAGTTCATGTTTTTTTTTAAAGTTTTGTATATCTGCATTAATTTATCCTGAAGGTTTGTTATAAAAGAGTTAGAACTCGAGAAACTTTTTGTGAAGCAATAACTATTATAGAAACAAATACACACCTCACCAAATAGAACCAAAAAAATCAATCAAATTCTTTACGGATACCGGCTCTTAGTTAAACATTATACTAAATTATAATTTAATAATATATACTACAAGAAAAAAAATTGAATGTTTGAAGAGAACTTCAAATTTTTGTAGTGAAAATTATTAAATTATAATTAGCAAGTCGCATTTAAACATTTAGTTAAAGGATTTGTATTCCATGAGTGTGAATTCAATTTGGAGTTTTGTTGCTTCCTTTAGAATGACAAAGATAACAAAATACTTTTAAGGAGTTACATCAAAGTGTTTAAATTTATATAAAATCTTCGTAATGCATACTTCTTAACAAGAAATAGAAGCTTTTTTTGAAAAACGCGCTGTAATATATCCTAATTTAAAATTTGAAACTTGTATTGAAAATATAGTAATTTAATGCTTAAAATGTTTATATGAGTGGAATCCATAATTTCTCTGAAAATACGAAAATTTATTTTGTATATAAATAATTTGAAATTACTGAGAACTTAATAATAAAAATTCTATGCTGATAGTTTCAAAATGATTACAGATTATTTATGTCAAAATAATTTTCTAATTTAAATGTGTTTTAAATTATAGCAAAAACTGCAAAATGATTTAATCTCTTTGCATTTTTTTGTGGAAAATTAAGAGTATTTTTTCTATATACTCAATATATATTTTTTTCATTAATCTAATAAAACAATTTATAAATTTATTGAATATAACATTGAGTCAGTGATCAAATATATATATCAATTCACATTGATGACTTTTATTGTGCTTTAGTGTAATTGATATATAATATTTTGGTTATGAAATATCATGAGTAATTTTTAAATATGTATATATTTTTTGAATATTGAAATATTTATTTTTGAAAATATTTCAGTATTCAAAAACAACATTTAAATATTTATAGTAGAAATTATTTGAATATTGTTTATTATTTTTGAAAATATTTCAGTATTCAAAAACAATATTCAAATGTTTATAGTAGAAAATATTTGAATATTGTTTTAAAAAAATTTTAATTCTATTTTTTTATACATATTTTTGATATTTTAAAGTACATCGTATTCTTCTAATG
>JAPDSC010015008.1:28614-39503 GCA_026290005.1 Latrodectus geometricus | reverse complement strand
TGTATAACAGTGTTTGTATTTTCTCGTATAACCAAGTATTTTTTATAATAATGAAATATTTTAATGATAAAATATTCGATCATTTCTTAATATTTCACGAAATCTTTAATTTTATACAATTATCTTAAAATATATGATATTTCTCTGTGAGATTATTATTTAAGTATTTTATACTATTTACCGTTTGGCAGATATCTCTATCTTAACATTCTGCTTTATTTTTCTGAAAAAAATTGAGTAATTTTTTCAAAATTGATCCAGCTTTATGAATGCGTAGGTAATCCATTTTTAGAGACGAAATTTTGATATTGAAAAATTATATATTTTCAGTATGTAGAATTTTTTTATACTACAGGTATAAATGTTCTGCCTTGTTTACTGGGGACAAATAAATCTATTGTCTTGGTCCAAATTGATATACAGTTGAATCTATTATTTTGAAGTGTGAAAAGTTTCAATAGAAGGTTACTATAATAACAATATCTTTAAATTTTTATATACACCTTAAAAAATCACTAATAATAAATTGTGCAAAAAAGTTCATATAAAAGGAACACACAAAAAAAAGTTTACTAGATTTTAAAGTACAAAAATTATTGATGTTATATGCTTCATAAGGATAATTTCATGTATTTATTTCACAGCATATATATATATAAGCAACATATTTCAATTTAATAGGTTTTAGTCAAAATCATTATTTGATTTAATTTGATAATAATTTACATAAGTTTGTTGAAATTCATATTTCAGAGCAAACAAATTAATATAAGTTATTTAAATTTCCTTTAATTATACAAATTTTGAATTAATTATACAAATAGTTTTTGAAAACTCATTCTTATATTGTAATTTGTTGTCTACCTTTTTATTTAAATAACTTTAAAAATCCTTCCATTTTATTCATTTAAAACACATTTGAATAATATTTTGTTTTTTATTTAAGTCTCAATTCTTTATTTTTTAAAAATATTTCCTTAGTAAGTATTTATACACGAGTTTTATATATACACTTTTGACAGAGTAATAATTTTTAAGAATGAATATTACACAGAAAATTAATTATCTACTCAATGTATCTAAATAGCTTTAGAAACATCATTTTGTATAAATTCTTTGTATTTTTTAAAAGACAAAGTTTTAATTTTTTAAAAATATTTTTAAGATAAGTATTTTAAGATTATCTTACTGAATTAATATGTATAAAAAAGAAAGCTGAATAATTTTGAATAATAAAATAAATTATAATTTGAAATATACTTATCAAAAAATATTCAATTAATAAATATGTGTTGAATGTGATATTTTTTAAATTTACTAAATTAAGGAATATTGATAATTTTTTGTCTTTTGTTTTTAAAACTTCTTCATTTGCTGTATTGATGCATCAGTTAACAATTGATACAAGCTGACATTTACTTTTTGGATAAAATATTTAAAATATTATAACAGTTTTGAATATTTTTATGTTCAATCTTATTTCCTTACAATTAAATGCTATTGTATATCTTTTTATCAGTGCTGCATAAATTTATTATTCACCATATCAAAATTTGCACATTTAAGTGATACATACGAAAGTTTAAGTGATACATTTGCACATTTAAGGGATACATAAATAAATGTATTGCTGTATTGATGCACATTTAAGTGATACATAAATAAATAAAATTATGAAATTTCTTTATAGAAAGTATACTAAATGTACCAGGAAAATTGGGCATTGCAGTATTTTCTATTGAAAATGTATATTGTATATCAAGTGTTGATAGACAGTCCAAAAATGTTTCCTTTTTAATATTGATACAAATGACGATATTTTAACAAAGTAATGCTAATGAGAAATTCAGAAACCGAAAGAGATTTCCGACATAACCTAAATTTAAGTGAAACTAGACCTACAAATATAAAACTTTTATCAGTTATATTTATTGAAACGATTAATTAGATTGACATATATTACATAAATAATAAAATGTTATTATTTGAATTATTAATCTTTTATTTTTATTTATTAATTACTCGTATATTTTAAAGTAAGTTTCTTCTTCATGTACACACAAACATTGTTGTCAGAAACGATAGTAAGAGAAATATTGACTCACTCTCTAGATACAAAGTTCTAATAAGACATAAGTTCTAATATAACGTTACAAACCAAATTGTGTGTTAACCTTTTTTTATTTATCAACCATTCGTATATTTTAAAGTAAGTTTCTTTTTTTTATATACACAAACCTTGTTCCAAGAAACAAGCGTAAGAGAAAGATTGACTCAATCACTTGATACAAAGTTCTAATCAGATACAAGTTCTAATATAATGTTACTTATCAAATTATTAAATTTTTATTTTTATTTATCAATTACTCGTATATTTTAAAGTAAGTTTTTTTTATATACACAAACCTTGTTGCCAGAAACGAGAGTAAGAGAAATATTAACTCACTCTCTAAATATAAAGTTCTAATCAGTTACAAGTTCTAATATCATAAATATTTTTATGATATTATATACTGAAAAACAATGTTTTCTCGTTTTGTTTCATTTTTACTTTCCGTCTTGTGCTCTTCGTGATAATATTGGTTTAACTCTATTACTTACTACTTAGTTTGTGATTAGCTGGTACCACATTTATATATTTTCCATTATCGTACTTTTCAATTTTCGATTGCAAATTCCCTTTTTATTTCTAGTGCCATTTTAATTTCACTGTTTTTATTTATCCAAATGTTTTCATTACTCTATTTTTTATGCCCTTAGTTTATTCCTTTTCTTAAGTTTTTATTCGTTTGACCTCTTCGCTTCATTACCTTCATTAGATTATCCTTAGATCATAAAATCAAATCGTAACTCCTAGTTTTCCAGTTATAGATAAAATCCTCTACTTTTAGCCCTCGACAATCTGGAGAAAAATACTAAATAGTTAAATATAATTTTTATTATAGTAAGACCACCCACCCATGTTGAGGAAAAAGTTTCATTGAAGAAAAACTGTAATACTCTTTAATGTTTTTATTGTAGTTTTAGGTGTATCCTTATCTTTATAATGCCATAAACCTTTTTTCATTTATTGCACTTACTTATATATTAGTTTTCATGCATTTCCTTTTATTTGAACCTGAATTTTTGCTATTGACGCGAATTTCTATACAACTAAACGAAAATATTTATATTTTCTAAAATCCTTTCATATCGTTCAAACAATGATATTCATATTTGGAAAAATCAATTTACTTTATTATTAACTAAACTTCTTAAAATATTTATAATAAAATATTTCTAGTAAATTCCATCTGTCGAGAAAGCTTTTTTAAATACAATGTTTAAAACAAAGAAAGGAACCAAGAATAAAATAAAAAATATTGGAAGAAAATATCCCAGAAAGAGGAAAAAAAAACAATGTCATAAAATATTATTTAATGCAATTTATTAAATAAATAAGTCTCTGACACAAATATCTTTTACAAATTGCCTTAAAATAAGTAAATCATCTTGGAAAGTAATATGGACTTCAATGAAATATCAATTATAACTTTGATAGTGAGAGTAAATATATTAAATTGCTTCAGAGACGGGTACTAAATATATATAGAGCTATAAATGTAAATATATATAAAAATTATATTATTAAATCCCTAATATTACACATTTAATTATTAAATATTGGGTGCATTTGAAATTATTTTATCTAAAATCAACTTGCAAGCAAAAAGACCAAAAAGGAATTTATGAAAAAGATGTATTTATGAATTATTATTAATTTGAAATGATCAGAAGTACAGATTTATCTAGGTAAATTTGAAAGTTAGTAAAAAGGTTTAAGTCTGAGTCTTTAAAAAGTTTAATTCTAGAGCAATTATTTTGAGGTAAAATGCTTCAAATAACTACTACAAGTTACATTTGTTTTACATACTTACAGAAAAATATTCTCTAACACTCTTTTAATGCTAAAATTCTCTGCGCGCATAATTATATTTAATTTCAATCAAATTGAAACTTAGTAATGAAAATAAATTTCATGAGTCCAAACAAAGAAACAATAAAATAAGTTATCTTGAGTAAATTATCTTGAGGTATTAAAATGTATATTTTAAATCAGTTGTAACAATCCAAAAATTTACAGTAAACCTTAAAAAACAGAAACAAAAATGTCTAGAGTCTAGAAAAATTATGTAGCAACAAATTAGTATCTTTATTTCATTTCTATGGAGGAAAAAAAATTCGATACAAAATTGTAAATTTTTCATCATAAATTAAACAAAACCATTCGAATAGGTAAAAATTGATCATCTATTAATAAAATAATTTAGAGTTATCATGTCCAAACATCTTGGATAAATTTAATATCTTTCCCTTACGGCATAAATCCATTAATTTAAAGACTAAAACATTTCAACTTAAATTCAATTAAGGGATTCCGAAACTAAAAGTAAAGTTATTTACAAACTAATATTAAAATCAGGCATTGAAATTATAACTTCATCTAAAATATTTAAAACAGAAAGAAAAAAACCTATTAATTCAATTCTATTGAGGGTAAGGAATATTATATGCTTTCTGATTTCACCATACAAAAATTTGATTGGAATTACTATAAATGAAGCAATCTTTACCATACATTTAGCTGTCAGCCTTATAGCAGTAAAATAAAATATACATCGAAGTTAAATTATGGTTGGAAAATCTAAACTGATTTCAAAAACAAGTTTTCTGCGTATTACAATAATACACATAGAGCTGCACGTGTTATTTTATTTATAATTTTCAAATAATCTTAAGTTATTTATAATGATCAAAAATCTTAAAAGTTTTAATTAAATCATTCAGGAACTTACACATAGATAATTAATATCAATTAAAATATCCATAATTTAAATCTCATAGGAAACATAAAATTTCTTATACATATCATTTTTAACATCAAAAAGAAGAAATTTTATATAGATATATTAAATTTGTATGGAACGGTATCATGATATAAATTTATATAGAATTATATCATGATTTCAAAAAAAAATCTTTACTGTTCAATTATATAACTTTAGTTTAGAAACAAATTTGACAGGAACGAAGTTTGATTCAAAGATTTATCAAAATTCATGACCCAACGTATAACAAGAATTAAATATTAACAAATATTCCGAATTGTAGAAGGTGCTTTTTGAGTGAAAAAGAAAGTTAATTTAATTTTTATAGGATGCCATGAAACTACGAACCACAAGACCATCGACAAGGACAAGGTCATTATCAAATAATTACAGCAAATTAAAACAGATTTATTTTGTTAAGACCACACCAGGTTGAACAGAAAATGTATTCTTTTATGGAAGCAACTTTTTTGACATTAGATGTAAAAATCATAGGACGAAAAACAATCCAATATTAGCTTCATAAGTGCGCGTAGATGCATAGTATTCACCCGGTTGAACAGACATTCTTTTACAGAAGCAACATTTTTGACAATAGAACTAAGAATCTCAGGACGAAGAACAATTCATTATTAGCTTCCTAATTGCCAAACATTTGTGCGAAGATACATAGTATTTATTCTAGTGACATCAGGTTGAACAGACTATGTATTCTTTTACAGAAGCAGCTTTTTTGATATTAGAGATAAGAATCTCAGGACGAAAAACAATCCAATATTACCTTCCTAACTGCGATACTTGTGCACGTAGATATATAGTGTTTATTCTATTGACATAAAAACATCATGAAGATCAAGAAATGTGGGTTGATGAACTTTGAAATACTATAACAAAAAGATTAAACTATGTGAATTTTATTTGCTTCCCAATTCAGCTTAGAATGTGACACTAAAAGTGTTTTGTTACAGGAGATTGATTTATGAGAAAACCTTTGATTGGTTTGAAAAATATCAGATCATTGATAGGAATTTATGATAAATGTTTCAAAACACGAAATATTTAAATATATTCATTTAAAATGGTTGAAATAATGTACTGTATATAAAAAATTGGTAAAACGAGTCCAGCGTGAATATACAGGATTGATTGAATTTTTCGTTTAGTTATAATTTAATAACTTGATTAGTAAAAGTGTAAATGAAATTTATGTGATTTAGGTTTGCTTGTAAAAAATTTATTATTGTCTTGATGATAAATATAATTTATTTCTCTATGAACAATCAACAAATAAAAGTATGTATGTTTTAGATTACTGTTCCGCACATGTATATTATTATAAGTATAATCAAACTATTTTAAATAATAGTCAAAAAAATTAAAAAAATCTAACTAACTTTAATTACTAATATTTTGAGGAAATTGTTTTTACTAAACAGATTTATTTTAATACCTAATTTGGGTTTGAATTACTGAGAAACAATTGAATCTCAAATTTAAAGTATAAAAAAATATTAATTTTGCACAAAGAAGAATAAAATCATTGAAATAAGTATTTTAGTCTATTAGAAGTATATTTATTAGATAGAAAGATTTAAAAGCATTTCATTGAAACGGTACTAAGGAATGAAAACAAAACAAAACAGATGTCGAAATAAACTTTATGTGCATCTTTAAGGATTTAAAAGATCTAATCATGTTCCAAGAACAATTAATTCCTAAAACAGTAACTTTAACTGTCGTTGTCTTTGTTACATAATAGTGAGAAATAAAACAAAAAGTATTTTATTGGGCCTTAAGTATGAGAAAGTTCTTTACTTTGGTGATTAATACCCAGTTTGATGCCTTTGTTTTACTTTTTAGAGTGTCTCTATTTAAACAACATGGTTATTTTGATAAATGAGTTACAAAAGCGTTTGAATATTTTTATTACATCTATTTAAGACGCAATATACTTCATAAGTTTCTTTACTAATTAGATTATTTTTCTCATTGTAAAGATAAACTAAAGCTATATTTCTTTACTAAAAAGAATTTGTTGATGATTGAAATTTTTTGTGTGTGATTCATCTTCTTCTTCAGCACAACAGCCAGGGGTGGGGCAGGGGTTTTCTCAGAACATTCCTCCATTGTGCTCTCCCGGAGGAGACAGTTCTCCAATTTCTTACTTTCAGCACTTGAAAGTCTTTCTCTACACTATCAGTCCATATAAGTTTGGGCTGCCTAGATCTGTTAAAAACGGGCCTATAATTAAGAATTATTGAAGTAAAAGCAGATGGGTCCAATTGACAGATATGGCCCGCAAATCTCAAGCGACATATTTTAATGTAATTGACGATTTCAGCTTCCTAAAAAAGTAAAGTTCAAAATTGCATCCATGTCTCTTAACTCCATTCTCATTTACAGAACTAAAAATTTTTCTTAGAAATTTTCGTTTTACTTCACAAAACCAAACTAACCAACCAACCAGGTAGGACTTTTCATTCAAATATTACAAGCTGAGTGATTCATCTACAACATTAATTTATGTAAGAGATTTATCATGGGCATTATGTGCATCAGAGTAAATTTTCATTATTTTATGAAAAAATAAAAAACAAAATATGTGAAATTAAAATACACATTTCAAAATGCAAAATTTTAAGTAACTCTTTCACTGGTCTATTGAAAATAATTGAAAAAAGAGAAAAAAGGAAATTCCCAAATAAATGCTTAATTTACTCAGGCAAAATACTGAGGCCTTTTAACTTACTGTTCAGAAATTCGATTGTTTTGCTGTTCAGAAAATTGGTCTAATTTTACAAAATAAAAATATTACTTTTATTCATCTTTGAAAATGTATTTCTTTCTATTCTTTCTGCACAAAAATGATAAAACCCATGTTATGTATTTAAGGAATAGAAAATCTTCCCCTTAACAAAACGATTTTCATTAACTAATGAAAAATTTTAGAAGTCACATCAAAATCTCATTTCATAATATCAAAATAAAAATTTTAAAAATTAAATAATTCTAAAATAATTATTCCTTTATTTTTTCTTTAATAGGAAATAAAAATTGCAATAAAGGAAGGAGTTAAAATTTCGGAAATAAAAAAAACACACTTTTTATCATTTTGTTTGATAGAGAATTAACTATTATAAATTTATTATTATTAATTTTTATGTTAAACAGCTTATTAACTTTATCCACGCGAATGACTTCTAATTTTTTATTTTATTATTTTAAACAAAAAATGAGAAGATATTCTCACGGATACAGTTAACAAGTTCTTCAACAAAAAGTTGAAATTCATAAGAGCTGATTTTTTATGTATAAAAAAATAGTAAAAATGTTAATTTTTTTATTTACAAAATTTTTACTCTTTCATTTTGTTTTATTTTTATTTCTTTTTATTAAAGTAGAAACAGTAATAAGAGTTTGATCTTATATTTTTATACCATACATTTTTAATTTCAAATATTTTGAAACAGAAATTTAAATTTTATTTTTGGAAACTTTTGGTTTAACAAAAAGAGGATTGGTATTTTAATGGTAATTCCTATATATATTTTAAAAAAGAAAGAAACTCTAAATAAAAATAAATTTTTTAAAGATAAACAAGCATTTTTTTCTCCAATATTTAGGAATTTAAATCATTATTCTTATTCTTCTAGAACAAAGCAACTATTAGATAAAGAAAAATCCGATAAATCCTGATATTTCAGGCAACTGCCGAATGAGCAAAATCTGTAGATTACTGCGACAGAATGAGTTTTTTCGGGTGTTGAGTTTCAACATGCGTGTGATTTATTTGTGATTCTGTGACGGATTCAGATGTGAGTGAAACTGAGTCGAGTTTTGGTAAACTTTGAATTTTATAAAATGTTCCTCGTTTGAAAATTTTAATAAGTGATTTCAAAGTACTATTTGAACATTTCCTAGAACTCTCTTTGATTATTTACATTAGAATACTTTAGAAATTTTATTTTTGAATACTGTTTGAATTTACCAATTAAAAAAAGTCTCGTTTTTATAGCTTTTTCAAAGTCTTATTAAATTATATTAAAAATCATAGAAATATAACAATATTAAGTTACATTAAATTAAATTAGCAGAAATATTAAAATGATAATATTAAAAATATTTCAGTCTAAAGAATCAAAAATTCTGTTTTAACACAAAGTTTTCAATTTGAAAAAGGGGCTACTGAATGCTATATAATTGTTGGAATTAAATTAAATAATGCATCAATTCTGCAGAAGAAATTAGGACTTTATTGAAAAATCTATTCTTTTCACTTACAGTTGATCAACGCAAAAAATAAATTAGAAAAACCATAAAAATCCAATAATATATTCGAATTTGAAATTTTCTAGAGCATTTTTTACTTAACAAAGCTTGAAATTTTATATTTTATTTGAAAATAATAGCAAACATTTCCTTAAAAAATGTATGAATTAAAAAGTTATAAATATGGAATTTACTGAAATTTACTGTTTATTGCACTCAATTTACACAAGATGCTGTTTAGTAGTTTTAATTCATAGAAATTTATGTATGAGGTAGTAGAACACGTGAAAAGTATTTTCGCGATGTCAATTTCGACAACTCATTTATATCATCTGATACTCTAATAAATTAATCGATTACTTATAAACAACAAAATTTTTTTGAATAAAATTTTGAATAAAAATTGAAAATATTTTGAAATAAATGAAAAGCATTAATATAAAATAATAAGGAAAACAATATTTATTTCAATAAAAATGAAATAAAAGAGAAAATTTATTTTCATTGGTTTGAAAAAAAATTCTTTTCATTATTAATTTATTTCATGTTTTCTTTGAACTTTCTTGTTACGTTTATCTAAAATTTTATACTTGTTACTATTAAATATTTTAATAAAATATCGTTTAAAATATTCATGATTATTTAATTAAAATTTTTTATTTGCTTAAATTTTATTTCTATATTTATTAAAATTTCAATAAAATCATTGCAAAAAGTACTAAGTATTACTTTTCATGTTGTTAGTTTTACGTAAGCAGTCATATTAAGCATACTTTCATATATGAATCCAAGATAACCATTTATTCCAACTAATGTTTCTTTCTGTGAAATTTTTCAAAAAAGAATGGTTCTTTAATTTTTTCCATCAGAACAAGTAATGTTAAATCAGATGTGTGATCTAAGAAAGTCTTATGAGAAAAAACATATATTTTAATCTTAGCAAATCTAATAGGGTTTTAATTAGGTTATATTATTATATTATATTTGTATGATATATGATGTTTGTATATTTTTAGAATTTTTCTTTAACGAAAATATATTAAGAGCTATAATCAGTATCTTAAGTTATTTGCATAAAATTCCTTTCCATGAAAACTAATAGATATTTAATAAAAATTCAAGCCTTTTTAATCCTTAAAGGAAATAGAAACGAACACACATACATTACATTTTTTTATCCTCATTATGAAAAAAAAGTATGGACATTTATGTTCATTGTAAATATTTTTTTCATATGTTGTATAGAAAATATTTGTTGCTAACAAAATAATTGGGAAACTATTTTTAAAAAGGCTTTAGTATTAACATATTTTTAAAACTAACTTAATTTATATTTTTCTTATTTTAATTATATTTCTCCTGTAGCTCAGTGTATCTTGAAATATTTAACTTTTTTCTGAGCTTTTTATAATAAGGACATTGAAATAAACTTGAAGTTATAGTTCTGAATTTAATAGTTGTTTGATAAATACTTATAAGTATTTTCACATCTATGAACTGAATAGCAAGTTAACACGTGAAAAAAAGCATCCCAAGGATGATATTTAAAAATATACATTGGTAGAAATTATTTAGAGATAAGAAATTCATTTTGTGTGAAAAGTAATTAAAATATTATATCATATAAATTTTATGTTCTTAATTATATTTTAGAGAATTTTGTGTTCTTTTCATTAGGAAAAATAAATGCATGAAATTTTTATTGTAAGCAATATGGATTATTATAATTAAAAAAATATAAAATGTCTGGTA
>JAPDSC010015003.1:121415-139671 GCA_026290005.1 Latrodectus geometricus | reverse complement strand
CCATGCATGATCAAAGGTAAATTTTTTCTTTATTAGAAAATATTCTAATGATTCACATTATGCAAAAATGTATATGTGGAGTTATTAAGCATGTGAAAAACTTCTGATTTCCTATTTGTGTCCTGTAAAAGTTAGTTTTAAAATGTAAATCTATTAATTTTGACTTTTCTGTCCCCTTCTGCCTTTGTTTAAAATATATATCTTTGTAAATGTAATTGTACTTAAACATTTTCTTAGTTAAAATCACTAAAATATTGTAACTAATATCAAATTATGATTATGTAATGTAAAATATTCCTGGCAAATGAAAAATCAGGCATAATGTACAAAATCTCTAACTCTAGTATTCATATAGTTATTTTTGGGAAAATTACTTTATTCTTGTTTTTATTTATTTATTTAACTTTAAGTATGAGTATTTCTAATTTCTATAAAAAATTATGTTTAAAAAATATCTGAGGATTAAAACTTGTACATTTTTATCCAACACTATTACTGCTTGTGTATTAATAAATATTTTTAAACAAACATGTGTGAAGATGCAATATTATTATTCAAGATTTTCTGAAGCAAGAGCTTTAAAACATTTCCAAATTTTCTAGATTTGAGCACTATTTCATTGCAAGAATTGTAAAATTGAATTAGCATACAGTTACAGTAGTTTTGATTTTTTCATAAATGGATATCAAAATTCATCAATATTATAGCTTACAAATTTTTATGTATTAGCCTTAACATGTTATTCTTTTATAAAAATTCATATTCTTTCATAAAAAAAAATAAGAGCAACGTACTTTTGTTTTCCTTGTTTCCTGAACTCAATGCAAATGTTAAATTTCTTGTTTGTCTCTATCAATTAAGTCAGTTAGCTTGACAAAATAGTTATCTGAAGATAATAGATTATGATTTGTCATGAAATTATGATCTGTAAATTGATCATGACAATCCTGTCTTATTTCCAATTGGGGATAGGTTTTTGTGATGTATTTTGAATATAAAGGATTATATTTCTTCCCAAGCTAAAATGTGAATATATTTAATAATTTACCTGCTTATATCTAGAAAAAATGTTTTAGTGTCATGGCAATAAATAATTTTAAATAGCATAAAACTTTTGTGAGTGGAAGGGCCACTGTAAAGAATGTTAAAAATGCTGGCCATTTAATTTAGAGTTGCTTCTAATCCAAGTATGTTTTGATGGCAAATATTCAAATTTAGGATTGAAAGTGAAAGACTTGTGTGAAAATAATTGAATGCTGATTCTTAAGAGATGAGAGATAAACCTGAGAATTGAGTTATAGATAGCCTTAGTGTTTTCTCCATATCATAATAATATCAATCTGATTTCTAATTATAAGTCTTTGCCATGGCTATAATGTCTTTAAGTACAATTGCAGGGACGTAAGATAATTACAATACTGATCAAGGAGCTGAGAAAATAGTCTTGTTTTGAGGACTTATTCCTGGATTGTGTACAACCGAAGATGGGTACTTCTGTTAAAATTACTTAAGTTTGAATTTATTAACCTTCGGAGAGATTTGTAGAAATTTTAAGCTTAAGTTAATAAAAAAGCAGACAATAAAAAAGGATTTTAAAATATTTTTATTTTATAAAACCATTCATAAAACTTTATCTTTCTAGCTTTTCAAAGCTATGATTCATTATTTATTTCTAAAAGTTAGAAAATGTTTACGTTCGTTTTTGTGGCAATTATTGATATCTTTAGGCTTTTGAATTAAGTATGAGCATGGTATTTTTACTTAGTTTTACTTTTCTCCAACATAAAGTAATTAAGAATCGTAATTTTCTTTGATATAAATCTCTAAAAATTTATTAGTAATTTTTTTAGATTTGTTAAAACACTTGAACTATTAAAATATAATTTTCTTATAAAAATACTGTATTGTAGGGACATGCGTAATCCTGAAATGATGAGAACTCCTGAGAATGATCCTAGGGCTTATCCAGAGAATATGGCCCATCCTGACATGCATAACAGGGCTTATCCTATGCACAATCAAGATTATAACATGATGCACATGGATCCTAGACAAAGAGATCTGTTAAGACAAGAAGCAAAAATGGAGGAGATGCGAGAAGAAGTTCGTCGCAGGGAAGATAGAGAACGACAACTTATGCAACAACAGCAAATGCAAATGAATCGAGGAGGGAACTTTCCTCCTCCTAGAGGCATGAATCCAGCTACTAGACCGCCACCAACTTATCAAGGCCCTCACTCAGGTGGTCATATGCATCATCCTTATCCGGGTGCACCTCCTGCGCCAGCACCAAAACCTCGTCCCCAGTTCTATCCAAATCAGCAAGAAAGATTCCAAAGGCCACCAGGTTATATACCACCAAATGATAACTCTGGCATATATGATGGAATGGGACATCATCTGCCTCCACAAGTTGGTCCAAGAATGCCCCACGTTGCACAACCTCCTCCTGTTGTTAGCTACAGGTATGGGCCATCTGGTTATCCACCAAAGTCTGAAGATGGAATAGAACCTAAGCCGAATCGTCAGTTGCCCCCTGATCCTAGACTTGCTTCTCCTCACAAGCCTTCACCAAATTTGAGGTACATTAAAAATTATTAATATATCTGCTGTGTGAATAACTAAATGTTGCTTTTAAAATTTAATTTTTCTTGTGTTATGAATTTCTTTTTTAAAGGTCATAAGTTAATTATTAAAACTAGAATTCTACATTTCTCTCATTTTTATTTTTAATAGTCAAAGTTCAAGAGTTGCTTTTGAGTTGCCACCACATACCAATGCACATGATAAAAAAGAAGCCTCAAATCTTTTAAGTCCTTCACCTTGGGAACGAGAAGAAAAAGAAAAGGTAATCAGGATTGCGGTATTTGTTGACAAAGCAGTGAAAATGTTTTTCATATAAACTAATTATTTTTATGAACTATTTTACAATGCTTTTATTAATTCTTATTAATATGATTCAGCTATACTAATAAATTTTTCTATCTTTAGATTTCCAGTATATCTGGTACCTTTAATAATGCTACTCATATTCTTGTGAGTATGCTCTTTGTACATAAAATCACTACAAATTCGTAAGTGGTGGTCTCTTTTCTCTTCCTTTCCTTCTGGATGTATGTCTTTAGACTTCTGTATTGTGCATGGTTGGTTTAATCATTTGGATTCCTCAAAGAACTATGTTCCCAAATGTTTGTCTTATTTCTTGTGCAATTATTGGTGTTTTACATAAGCATTTTCTTTGGTTTTCCTTTCTCCTGATTATATTTGTGCTGTTTTATGATAAATAAGCAAATGTGCCCAATATCCATTGTTATATCCTTCTTATTTCTTTGTTTCCTTTATTATAATATGGATAGTATTATTCTTAAGTTTAAAATTTTACTTTAAAAAAACTTGTATGGTGTTTCCAACAATTGTTTGCAACAAAATAATTTGTGTTGTTACTGTGGTGCTTGTTCGTTTTATACTATTTTTTTTATTTCATTTTACCTTTATGCTTGTCTTATTTTTAATTTTAGTAAAGTTTATTTTTATCTTATATGTTTTTGTGAAGTATTTTTTCCTTTATTGAAAAAAAAAATGTGCATTTATGGATTTAACTTTTAATATATAATTATTTCATGAAATTTTTGTAAACTTGTTCTTAAAAAATGGTTTGTTAAATGACACAATTAACCTGTTTTACAACTATAATTGCTCATGGATAAAAAATCATTCATTTCCTCTCTTTAAGATTATGCAAAAGTTATCATTTTTAAAAAAAATCCAAATCTTATTATAAATTATCACATTTTTGAATGGTTCCTTTATACTAAATTTATAGCTGCATAAGCAGAAATTGGAAGAAGCTAGGCGAGCTCGTGATGAAGAAATCAGAGAACTTGAAAGTCGACCTCACCTAGCACCTCACCAAGAAGATCGCTTGCGAGCATTACGACTAGAACAAGAATTTCAGAGACGAGCTGAAGAACTTCATGGAGAAGAAGATGAGGATGAAGATGAAGTATGTTTTTAAATATTATTTATTTATACATGCTTAATTGAATTACTTAAAAGCTAAATATTTAATGTTACTACACTGGGTGTAAAACTTTAGCAACAGGGGTTTTTCTGCCATAACTCCACGAGAAATCATGTGAGGGACATGAATTTCAGACATGACACACATCATTTTGTACTTAAAGGATGACAAAAGCATAGTTGCACAAAAATGAATACATTGCATACAGTATAGAATCAAGCAAAAATAGGCTTTATTGAACTCTCAGTATCCCTGCACAAGATCATCTATCCAAGAGGAACAATAACAAACAGAAGTTCCTTAGTATGGGATTTGCCCTCCCCTTACTGCAATGGTTGATTCACACCATTTCCCTATACTCTGCACCAGATTGTCCAGCAGTTCTTGTGGTAAGAGTGCCCATTCCTCAGAGTGCCCATTACGTGTTCCTCAGGGGATGCAATCATGCTGCAATGTGTCTCCCCAAAGATTCCCACACACGTTCTATGAGATTTAAATCAAGGGGCTACGCTGGCCAATGGGTAATGTCTTCATTTTCCAGTAGCTGCTGAACAGCATGAGTCCGATGTGGCTCTGCATTGACGTCCATAAAAATGAAATTTGCTCCAATGGCACCTCGGAACAGACGCACATGGGGAAGGATTACCTCCTGACAATATTGATCTCTGGTTACAGAACTTCTGTTGAAAATGTGGAGCTCAGTCTGCCCGCTCAGCATAATGCCTCCCCAGACAAGAACTCCAGGACCACCGTAATGGTTTCTTTCCGTTATGTTACTGGGATAAAACTGTGTCCCAGCCTCTCTGCAAATCATCTGGCATTAAGAATCGCTTTTGGCACTGAAACAACCCTCATCTGTGAAGAGGACACAACTCCATTGATCAGATGTCCAGTTTTTATGCTCTTCGCACCACTCTAAATGGTGCCGCCAATGGCGAGCTGTCAATAGAATTCACCGCCTGGTATGTTCACTCGCTGTTCGGGACACCATGTGAACAGGCCACCTTAGTGAAGGCGTCGGCCGCTGTAAACTATGACAGTTGTCGCTCCATTGCTGTACACAGTTCTGAGAAATGGCGATTGCTGACTGGTTTCGGTTTTTTTTTTTTCCGCCTGCAGGACGATATAGCGGTCATCCATTGCAGTTGTTTTCCTTGGGTGGCCACCATCAACCTTTCAAACAGCTGTACCTCTTGTTCTACAGGCTTTCCAAGTCTGCGAAATGACACTTTTGTTGATTCCAAACTCTTCAGCTACACTAGTCACACTACACCCCTCCTCCAGTTTTCAAATCATTCTGCCACGTGTGAAGTCATCTAGATGATTTCTTCTAGTCATATTTCACGGGCACACTCACTTGCACTAGAAATGAAAATCTTTAATTGCTTCTACCTGCCGAGACGTTTTGCCAATGATATTTGTATACGCATGACCTTTCTACTGAATTATGTGTTCATTGCACTGATCGTAAGAACTTCTTTTATGCAATTTCAAGGCTATCTGCTTAAAATTTACATTGTTGTTTTAGTTTTGCACACCAGTGTATATTATCATATATTTATTTCACATATGCTTTCCATTATTTTTACTGCATGTTTATAAAAATTTATGTAATATTCATACCATTTTCGATAATGTTTAAAAAAATACTTTAAACTTCAAATAATTGCTTATTTTGAATTTGTCAAAATTTAGGATTTGTTAGATAGAGCAGAAAATCGTGAGCGAAAACTAAAAATGCAGGAAGATCTTGAACGAGCTAGACAAAGACGCTTGGAATGGGAAATGCAGCAAGTAGGACAAAGTGAAGAATGGAAAAGACAACAACAGACTCTGGAGGTAAAAATAAAACTAACTACTGTTAACCTTTAATGCATCAAAATAATAGCAAAAAAAGAATTATTTTGCTATTAATTATTATTTTTATTTTTTTATCAGCTCAAAAAATTAAATTAAAATGACTTATTGGAAATTGGAATGAAACTTCCCTTTTATTCTTAAATATAAGTATGTACACTGAATTTATATATAGTCAACGATTTTTATCATTGAAATATCCATTTAATTTGCTAATAAAAGGCATAATTTAAGACTTTTTTAAGCATAAATTTACGAAAGTTTTTGAGTTACTTGTTCTGAGAAAGCATATTTCACTTACTGTTTTCCTGTAATACAGTAATTTCAGTAAAAATTTCTACTTGCTTCAAGAAGCAAGTCCATAACAATATACTTGAAGAAATTTTAAACTTACTTTAAAACTTTTTTTCAATTTTTCTTTTTATTCCTTTGAATGTTTCTAACTTTCCATTCAATATGCAATCAGCACAACTGAATTCAATATCATTTTGTTTCCCCAATTATTTGGACTAATAATTTTGTTCAAAAGCTTGAAATGAAAAGGGCAGAACACAAAAAATTACATTAAATTTTAGTAACTCACTTTGTAACAGCTGAAGTACAACTCACATTTTTTTATTCCTAATTATTTCCATGGAGTTTGTATTACTAGTGACCTTTGATAAAATTGTTCTATTTCACTTTATCTTTGATTATGTTCATGTAATTTTTAATATGTATTCAGTGTATGTGTTTGAAATGATATTATTAACTTAATGAATATTTATGTACTTACAATTCTTAAATATCCATTTCATAAATGACCAGTAAAATTTTATGTATGGAACATTTTGGTGAATTAGAAAAAGTATCTGAATATACAAATGAGTAAATTAATATGTCCCAATAAATTTTCAGTTACTGAATTTTTCTTGTATGGAAATTGTTTATAGTTTTAACTTATATTGTTGATATCTCTGATTTTACTTTTTTATATGTCTAATTGTAATTGAACAATTTCAATATGTTTTTGCTATTCTCTTAGGAACAAGAAGGTAGATTAAAACAACTACGCTTAGAAGAAATACAAAGGAAGCGAGAATTAGAAGTTGCCAAAAATGCTGAAGAAAGGTTATTAAGAGAAGCTAAACGTCGTCAAGTGAGTAATCTTTTAAAAATTAATTTAGTTGATTTCTGTTCAATTAATCATCATAATTAAATTCCTATAAAAAAAAGCTAATATTAAATGTATATAAAAATAATTATAATTTTTTTACTTGCCAAGAATATTTGGAAATCTTAGCATTACATTTTTATGTATAATGTAGTGAAAGGAATTAAGTGTTAATATTAAATTCGGAAAAAAAGTTGGAGTTAGAATTAATCTATGGAAAGAATTGGTAAGATAGCCTTAGCCTGTAACAGGCTGTATTGATTACAAAAAAGAGTTTCTTTAGAGAAAATGAAAAATGTGAAAAAAAATATGGTTAAATTTAAGTTTATTGTAATTTTTCTCGAAAACATTTTTAAAAAACTAGAGCAAAGCTATCTTAAGGAATTGATTGATAATGTAGTTTTAAATGTTAGAAAAACTCTATCAAAGAAAAATTACAGTTGACTCTAAAAGTAAAATTTCAACAATCAGTAATACAGAAGTGATACAAAAAAATAATTCAAAACTTTTAGATGAAAAACAATTTGAAAGGGATAATAGACTTTCCTGAAAATATTTAGAAAAAATTGTTATTGATAATTGATTGTACCATAAATCAATGTAGAAAATTTTTTCATTTACAGATAATTTGCACACAAAAAATGAATTAAAGTTGAAATGGCAGATAAAAAAATGCATTAATATATGCCATCAATAAATTTGTTGTCCTTGTTTGGTTATATTAAAAATGTATTTTATTTATAATAGGTGTTTCATAATTAAGTATATAAGATTTTTATGTAGTTTACTCTGTCTGAGTATTACATGACAGGGTTTGTTTTAATTTTAATAATGTAAATTATTTCACTGCTTTTATTAATATCTGATTCCTTTTTTTATGACAAAATAATTTGCAATTTTACAGTTGATGTATTTTTTTATATAAAAAAACTTGTCAAAGAATCGAGGATTCTGTTCTTTTGTGAAAAATTCTTAACATGAAATTCTATTACACAACAGATCTAAAAATATAGAATAGTGATATTGAATTTTTGTTCTAGTGTATATTAATTTAAATATATTTTGAAAATATTGTTAACTTGTATTTAAGAAATTATCTGTCCTAAATTGTGTAAAATTACTATGATTGATAAAAATATAAGTGAATACTACTTAAGTTAAAATTTTCTTTGCCTGTCTGCGTTTTTTACATCTTCAACTATTATATTCATTGACACTAGATTATCCATTGCAAGTATTTCCAAGTAACTATAAAAAATTGTAAATATAATTTTGTTTTTATATATATTTCTTATTTTTTAAGGATGAATTCAAAGTACCGGGGAATATGCCTCATCAAATTCAAAACCGTCCTCTTCAGCCTGTAATGAACACTCAAATGTTGAATAATCAGCAAAATATATCTAATAGTCATCCAATGTCAAATTATGTTCCTGAAAAGATTAAACGAAATGACGCACCAAACAATCAAGATATACCACCACCCTTGCCAACTTCACCACCTCCAATTGAACCAAGCTACCAGTCTGTTTACAGTCAGAAGCCAGCTTCCATGCGAAGCCAACGACCCAATGAAGCTCCTCAAAATTCTGTTGGCAGCTATGAAAAACAACTGGAGCCACCAGCACCTCCTACTCGTAAATCATCATATGAAATCACAAACCAAATGTCAGCTTTAAGTGGCAATAACAGATATGTTGCATCTTCAATAAGAAACTGTGATAGCAATGGCCCTCATCATCCAAAAAAAGTCTCTTTTCATGATGCTCCAATTGAGAATGCAGAATGTGACACAAATGGCAACCTTAACTCTATGAATTCAAATAATTCTCAGTCGTACACCTTGGACGATATAAATGAGGTGCTTGCAACCCCTCACAATAGTAACAACCTAAACACCTACAATCCAGGCAACACTCCTGGCGTCATTGGTAGTCAAGAAGTATACAGAGATCCTAGGCAACGGATTGAGGCTGAAAGAACACAGCATGAGCGAGGTGGTGTAAAAAACCCTGGTCCTGAGAAACTAACATTTAAAGAGAAAATGAAAATGTTTGCACAAGAAGTAGGAGAACCTGAAACTCCAAAAGATAAGGTCAAAATCTCTCGTGCACAGAGGGACATAGAAACCAACTTAAATGGCAGTTGAAGTGTCAAAAAAAGGCTCTAATTTGCTCATTTTAAGTCTACTTATTCACTCATCTTTATGCAGAAACTTGCCATTGCTTTATAAAAACTAAATAGGAAAGATTTTCCATGTCATTGGAAATGTGTTGCTATGTATATTGAAATTTCCCATTTGATTTCTTGCAAACAGATGCCTTTTGTGTGTCTAACTTGTCTGTATAAAAGAATTTGTATATTCATTTGTAGTTTATATTGCATTTTTGTAAAGAGACTTTAAATGTTTTTCCAAATATTTATATAGTTTTTTATTTGTAACAGTATGACTTTATTATCTAGAAAGGACATTTCATTGCAATATAGAGGTCACTTTTTTATGTAACAGTATTATTGGTATCAGTTTTGTATGTGAATTTAAAAGCTGAACGAATTTGTGTGAATTATGCTGTTATTCTCATGTCAGTGTTCTAAAATAACATATGAAGTTTTTATGAGTAAGTGTCTAACAGTTAAAATTCCATTGAATCGATAGCGCTAACACAAAGTAATAAGACCTCTGTCAATGATCATTTTAATGTAAATTTTTATATCTATATATATATCATGAAACTTATATCTAATTTTAAAATTAATGTTATGATATTTTTCTGAACTGGTTATCAAACTCAGTTTTACTTTTTTTATTTTTCTGCTTTATTATTCATGGGACCAAATTTATGAAAACACCTTTTACTATTATACTTTATTTTCTCTATCTTTTTTAAATGCAAAGAAAATTTTTTAAATTGTGAATGATTTTTCCATTTATTTGATTATTATCTTTGATTTTTTTTAAAGTATTCAAAGTAAGTTTTCTTAAGTAATTTTTTAATATAAGCATATTTTCATTTGTTTTAAATCTGTGATGAATAATTATCTTTGGCTTTAGGAACAAATCTTTTTAATTATTTAAAATATATGCAAGAGATGTAATTTTTCATTTTTCTAAAATTTATATTGAACTTTAACTAATTCTATAAACATTTTAATTACATAAAAATTATTTTTAATTAAATTAATTTTTATTGAATACATTTTTTTTTAAGTCACGAATAGAAATTTTGAGTGGAAGGTAAAATATTACACTATATAGTAATATCCAAATATTGTTGAAATTTTGATTGTTATACTATATTATATTCTAGTATAAATTTAGAAAATATATAAGGTTTTTAATTAAAATTATGTTTTAAGATTTTATTTATTTATATATTTATTTCAGAAAAAAATATGGAAAATAATGTATATTAAAAAATTAAAAGCAATTTTAAATGTTTCACAAAAAATGTCAAATTTTTATCATATTCAAAATATGGAAAATAATGCTGGTTTATTTAAAATCTTTTACATATTAAGAAATTTAAAATCTTACATTAATTAATAATTTGTTATATATTTTTTATGCAACGTTCTTATGTATTATGAAGAGAATTATTTTATATTGTCATGACTGATTTGTTAATTTTATGGCATTGTATAACATATTCAAAATTTATTTATCATATTTTCTTAAAAATGTATTTTATATGCCTTTTCTCAGTAGATTTGCAACCCATGCTTATTTCTGCAGACCCAATATCAGTGCTTATCTATCATAACTATCTGTGCCTTGGGAAGCACTTGACTTTCCAAATGTTTGCTTAGAATCCGTCCTTTTAGAAAGCAGCTGTTTTTTTCTTTTTCAAATTGTTAAAATATAATCTTTCTAATTTTATAAGGATTGCTGGTCAGTTTTAATTGTTATTTTCAATTTATGTTTTTTTCAGAGAGCTATTGTATGTCCAGAGTTTAATGTTCATGGTAGATTTTTTTATCATGTCACTATGTGTGTAGCTGTAATATAATAAACATGTACATTTTACATATGTGTGTTTTATATTATTTTACTAATTAAAATCACATTTTTTTCTCTTATTTCTCATCATCATCAATGAGTTTAAAAAATTGTGTTTTTTATTATCATAAAGGACTAGTTTTAACTATTGGAGTGCTAATATACCTTAAGGTGTATGCAGAAAAAAACCCTTGTAATTAGGAGCAATGCAATTAGAAACCCTTTTATTTTACCAACAGAAGAATTTTACTTCTGTTTAGAAGATTCAACCGTATGCAACCTGGGGAATGCAGTTTGGAAGGACATTGCAACTCTCTGAAAAATTTTATTAGTTTAAAATTTTCATGCGCAATATTTGTATTTTAATATTTATTCTTAGTTAAATTGTTAAAAAATATCTTGACTTCAAGATCAATTAATAATTTGATTTCATCTTGCAAATGATATTTTTTACTGTAGCAGAAATTCAGGTGATAATTCTGTAATCAACCTTTTGAATACTCCAACATGTAATTTGAAACTATCTCTTACTTTTTTTTAGATAAATATATTTCCAATTCGTCTGTTACATTCATTTGTCTTCAATGAATTGTCAATTTTAGAAATTCTAAATAGAGCAACGAAGACTTAAATAAGTTGAAAGCTTGAAATAGTCATCTATACTTGAATCAATTATACAGTCAAAGCTGGTTATAAAAACCACACTTTATTAAGACCCTTCCATATAACGGCCAGATATAAATGCCAAACTCTTTTCCAATGTATTCTACACTATTTTTTTTTTTTTTTTCCATTATAACGACTTCGTTCATTATCTTCTTATCCCAATACAACTTCCAAATTCAACAAATACTCTCTGTGGTATTTTTCCATTAAGAATTTGTTTCGAAATAAGTAATTGAAAATAAATTTCATTATATTGCCAAGATTTGTAGACATAGAGCGGATGGGGTGGAGTGTAATTACTAGCCAATAAAACTATTGTACTAAATAATGCAGGCAGCAAACCAGCACTTGGACACTACCAGCCATCCACCAACCTACCGCGAAATGATATCACGTAGGATAAAATTGAGGCGGAGCTTTCTACCAAATATTCAGCATGTTTAATTTTTCCATCCACAACCGAGCAACGGGCTCATGTTCACATTCAATTCACGGGGTATATATAAAAATGTGCGATAAATTTTCTGTGGAAATAGAAGTTATACATTAATATTTATTTTAATAGCTCAACATATTTTTTAGAATTTTATTTATAAAATAAATATTTATTTGATTATATTTTTGAATTAGTAAGATTTACTTGCGGGTCCTTGTGTTGAAAATTATTTCAAATAAAATAAAAATATCAACTATAAAAAATATATCTGAATTAAGCAAAAATAGTTCTTTGATAAGATATTTCACAATATTTTTAAAATCTTATGTTTTTCTTTTAGTTAAACCTGCCTTATTGACGTTTTTTAAAACCAGAATAATATTTTTAGGCTGATACACTTCTTGAAATTTAATAAAAATTAATTTAAAAACTTGATAATTTTAATATAAACCTTCTTTATATTTAGAACAGGAAAATCTTTTAATTGGTTGCTATGGTGTGTATTATATATGTTATTAATTTGCTTGTGGATATGATAGTTATTTGTGTTATTATTTATATTTTAATTATATAAATATTATATGCAACCAAAACATTAAGCTTATTTCACCTGTAAGAAGTATTAATTATTTTAGAACACTTAATACTAATTGGATCTCTTAAGTTTTTAGTAAAATCTTCATTGAATTTTTATCAAAGGATGTTTTCAGTATTTTTACCTTCAAGTGATTTTATGACCTTTACTATTTAATTTATACAATAATCATAATAAGAAATATTCTCCAAATCGATTTTTTTGTGAAAAAAAGCTTGAGTGTACAATAAAATACACTGCAAACTAAAAAAAATATTAGAAGTGTAAATTATCTTTTATTGGTAAATGTTTGGAGTGATGTCATTAATCACGTGATTGTTTCATAAGAATGGTAGGTATACCGAACCCCAGTTATCTGCAAAGCAAACACCATCTACAAGACATCCGGTGTGCAGGTTTACTGTCTGCCTAAGATTAGATATTAGCGCCGAAATTTCTTCCGGCGATGGGAGAATTGATAGAAACTTATTCTTTACTCGAAAAGTTAAGTCATCATTATACACTTACGATCATTATCACAAAGTCCGATATGGTAGCTTGCGCTAAAGTGAAGGATTGTCTGGATTCTGGTGAAAGAAAGAGTGAAGTGAACTTTTCTCCATGAAAATCAAATTTGCAAACAAGAGTTGCATTTGAACAACGTGATAGGTTCAAACAAAAGCAATTTGATATCGCTGGAAACCAAAATAAATATCTTAAAAAGAGGTAGAAAAAAAAATTATGCAAGGTAGTTTAAAATCTTTAAAAACACATTATCTGGTATAACTAACTACAGAGTTACCATTTTGAAAAAAATAATTGGGTGTTAATTACTTTAGAAAACGATCACGCGATAGAAAATTTCTGAAGATTGATTATACGAATAGTTAAAAATAATGATATCAAGAAATATTCAAAAAAATTTAAATTTATTAAGAACATAGCACTAAGTGCTCCAAAAAATAAACATTGACGGAATTGCAAAGCATCAGACTGATGGTTGCAGATGTTTAAATTGAGATATGGTCCCGGAAGTTTCGCGAGGAAAGTGTTGTCATCAACAAAGAAATAATCGAAAAATGGAAAGAAAATAAAATGTGTGCGGAAAACTATGATCTAGAAAGTATTTTTAATGCAAATAAGACGTCTATTTTATAGGATGAAATCTCAGAGCTTTCTTTTTTTAAACACGAAACTCCAACTAAACAAAGACGTACCGTTTTTCTGTGTTCAAATATGTCCTGCACCAGTTTCCCCTCTTATCAATTGGCAAATCGAAAAAGCCGAGATGTTTTAAAAGTATGTAAAATTTACTAGTTACCTATAAAAATTGTTCTAAATCATGGATGTTAGCATTTTTGAGGAATGATTACGTTGCTTGGATGAGCAAAGGACAATTAAATACAAAAAAATTGTCCTAATTGATAACTGCATGACATCCCAAAATAAAAGGCTTGAAGTCCGTGGAATATTTTTCCCACCCAATCTTACTTCTATTCTTTAGCCTTTAAATCAATAGATTATTACTTTAAATCACTCACACAATAGATTATTATTATTATTAGAAAGTAAAGATAACGTAATTATTCATTTTCTTAAATATTTTCCAAAATCATTTCTTTTCTGTAATTTTGAGATTCTTAAGATCATTCTTTCCTAATGTGGGAATTTAATGGCTATGTTAAAAATTCCTAAGAAATTCCTAAGAAGAACAAAGATGAGGCAAACAACTTTAATATCGCTTATTTTTCAAGAATAACTGGGATCGAACAAGGAGCCTTTCTCTTCTAAGCTTAATGTTTTACCTCTTGGTCACGGTAAACCCATAATCTTATTCTGAATCCTTCCAAAAATTGAGTCTAAGCAATAAAATTTAATAACTAGTCTAAATTGATGAATTACTTCTCGTCAATTTTAAATATGAATTCTGTATTAGGTCTTGATTCAATTTAAGGCTACTATAATTCTTATAACATTGGTAATTATCATAAATCCCTATATAAAATTTTCGAAGAGTATATTTTTAAAATATATGTAAGTTTTTTTTTTTTTTTTTTTTTTTGTTTACTGTTGATATTCATCCGTTTTACGGATGCTCGGCAGTACAGATTGTTGAAAATACTATTCTTATGATGTGGTTGTTAATCCACATTTTTAAAAATAAATTAGTTGATTATTGTTTCTATAAAATTCTTAATTTTTGGTGAATTCAAAAGTTTTACCCGTTTTTATTACGCATAAAGAAGAGTAAATAAACACACATAAAATGGGCATTACCTATGATTGTGCATTATCTCCATTACTATATTTGATCTCTTGCTTACTCCATTTAGTAGGGAATGAATCTCACGGTAACTGTTAAAAGTTTGGAAACTGTTTGAAGTTTCCAAAGTAATGCGTTAATTGAAAGATGTATTTTATAAATCAGTTTTCGTTATCAACCAGATACGAAAACATTCTTAACGAAATGATTTTGTTAAATAATGGTCATCGCTGTAGTTAGATGCTTTTACTTTGAGAAGTCGAAGACAACTGAGGAGGAAAAATGTGGTGGTTATTTCTATGTTTTCTATAAGTTTCAACAGATGTTTTGAGACCCATGAAAATTGAATGCATAAATGGAAACGTTTTTTCAACACAAGCAGGGCCGGCGCTAGGGGTGGGCAAGCCGGGCCCCTGCCCGGGACGGCAACCTTAGGGGGCGGCAAATTGTCCCTAAAATTAAATTTCTCAAACTTTTAAACATTTTCTCTTTCTAAAATAATTGAGTTTTGACCCATGATATACTAAACTGTTTTGTTTAAAATGAATCATATTTTTATTCATAAGATATTTGGAATCAAACCCCTAACACTCTGTATATATACAGGGTGTTTTTTAAACATACAGCAAAAATTTGTTTCGAAGTTACAGGGGGAAAAAATTTTTGACAATATAACAACATTTTATTACCCAAAATTACAGGTAAAGTTTTTTAATCCACAAGAACTGTTGAAAATAATGACCTCCAGCTAGAATAAGAATGCAAGAAATTTAATGATTTTAAAATTTATAAAAATGGATTTGACGAAAACTATGTTCGCCCTGTATCTTCGAAACAAAGCAGGTTCACAAAAATTATCAAAGAACAAAATATTCTTAGAATAGTCCAGGGAACAAACCCTTGAATTTTTGGCGTATGTTTAATAAACACCCTGTATATATTAATAATGTATGAACTTTTAACTATTTAAAATGTCAAAATATTTGAAATGTAAGAAAACTCACAAGCATAAGAAATTCCCATTTAAAATTCAAAGAAATTATTTTTTTATTATAATTTAATCAAAGGGACACAAAATAGAATTTTTAGCCATGTGTCCTAATTTGTCGAAACATGTATCAAAACTTCAGCATTGCTGATGATTGCAATTTTTTTACTCGTTTTATTTTACTATTAATCGTGGAAAGGGTTTAGGTTATCTTTTTTAATTTTTGCTATAAAGGGGCGGCATTTTACCTCTTTGCCCGGGGCGGCGAAGCTGCTAGCGCCAGCCCTGAACACAAGTGACTAATTTTACTAACTTATGTGCTTATAATTTCATTAATTTATATGCAATTCTAATTTCTTTTCCTTTTCAGTTCAATATACATACGATTAATTCTAATTCATCAGGGATTACTGTATACATTTCACAAGATGAATAGTACCTTATGTTTATTTTCAATTTCCCTCTAGAAAGTAAGCAGATAATTTCGTCAGCGATGATCCGATGACTTCTTTGCAGGTATCTGATTCGTCAAATATTTTCTTATCTATTACCGTAACTGTTGAAACAACATGCTGAAGTTTATTTACAAATAAAGTGATGATGTTAGAAAATATTCGATTTTAGTTTTATAAGTGTGCTATTTCTTATTAATAGGTTAAAAGTTATTATTTTTTTTTTATTGAAATGTTGACTGATGTTCCTGATGTATTTAAATCTAATCAAGCCAATGTTAATGCTGATATCAAGACCGATGAATTTGGACCAAATTTTAAAATAATACTTATGAATGATCAGGTTAGGGAACTACAGACAGTTATTCGAGATAAGTATGTTCATAAGTTAATGAAATTATTCTTAAAATATTTTAATGACTACCGAAAGTTAAAAATCACTTTATCCAATTAATTGCTTCGAAGAATTGAATAAAATTTTAATTGTTAAGGTACTAAAAATGAATGACATTGTATTGACATATTAAAATGAAACACTAATCTACATACTCTGATTTTTCTGTGTAATTTTATTTATTTGTGAGCATTTTTAGATATTAGATGATTTTTATATTAAGGTTATGAGTCACGAATTAAGGGATGCGATTTACAGTTTGCTTAAATTATACTTTCCATTTATAATGCTAGTAGTTCTTAAAAAAATTAATTTAAGAAATATAATATTTTGATTTATAAATCAACATAAATAAACGTAATACCTGATAATACTTCTATAAAAACTGAACTGACTATTGCCATAGTTTCTTTAACTTCAAATTATTAGGCTCACAATTTTTATACATAATTCTGATACCAATATTCGAAAATTTTACTGTATTACTATTTCATATTCAGCGATCAGTATTAGAGATATTGCACTAATTAATCTATCTAAAAATAAAATATAATTTCAAGTTTAATAATTAAGTTACAAAAATAACCAGAACAGACTGAATCTAAAAGCAAGTCGCTAGAAAATGTCACCCTTTATTTTGCAAATTTTATTTAAAATCTGATGGGTTATAAAAATAGTCTACTTAACGAATTTTTTAACATATTAGAATGACGTTTTATTTTGAATAATATTTATTACCTTGTGTTATTTATAAATGAAGACTTATAGGTTCAGAAGAGATTTCTGTATTTGTCCAAAACTTCTGTAAAATATGAATTGAATACTAATTATAATAATCAGTATAACACACACATTTCATAGTAAGCTTAAATATATTTTCTACTTTATAATTTTTTAAATACAGATTTTTCATATTTTTAATAGTATATTTATTTAGGTATATTTATATTAGATAATTTTGTGCATTTCTGTAAATTTATTGAAAATATCAAATACTTATCAAAAACAATATCTTATCAAAATCTACATGTATATGTCAAATGAACAAAATATGTTCAGAACTGTATTAGTGTTTGCATGGAGAAATTTAGTAATGTTTGAAAAATAAATAAAAAAATGCGATCATATAAGATTTATTGAAAACTCAATTTAAATAAAATCATTTAAAAATAATAATTTTTCATTTGCAAAAAATAAAGTTGCATTGATTTTTTCTATAATAAGTTAATTTACTAATTATTATAAATGGAATTTAACTTCTGTTTTGTATCATCAATCATTTCTATGTTTGAAAAGAGAAAGAGACTAAGTACATCATTTAAATTCTTTATCCATTTCAGATAATCATTTGTTCATTGGAAGAATTTTTTTTTCAAATGTTGATATTTTGTTCATATATTTATGTTTAAATACATAAACCAGATTACACAATAAGAAGTAATTATATGAATAGAA
>JAPDSC010015003.1:100419-110559 GCA_026290005.1 Latrodectus geometricus | reverse complement strand
ATTTATGAGAAAAAAATCACATAGTTTGTGGTAGCATTAATAAATAATTTGAGGGAAATGATTTCCTCATCAAGTGTTTCATCAGAAGTAAATGCAAATCAATTATTAAGTTTTCATTTATGTGGTGTAATAATAAATAATATAATTTATATAAAAAGAATAATAAATATAATATATAAAGAATATTTACAGAAAGCATTTTCATTTCCTTAAGTTGAATACATTTTTTTACCTTTGAAGTTTAAGTTATTTATTTATGAAATGTGCAACCTTTTTAAGAATTCAATGGTCATTTTTCATGTAAACTCTCTTTTATATACTTTAATAATCATTATTAATTGTTCCATCTGACTAATTATTTTTATGGTGTTGATAAATTTTTCATTACATTTTAACTGCATTTATGGAATATAAATTAAATTTAGTAAATTTATGCATTTTTATACTTACAGTTTCATTGCTGAATATTAGAAGATGTTTTCTCTCATTTTTATGTTATTTATCAGCTGCTGTATTTATGTTTGTATGAAAATGAAAATATAAGTTGTTATGTTTGTTTTATTTTGTGTAATAAAGGACTCTTGCATTTAAAATATTTGTTATTTACTCTCAATTTTATTTACTACTTATACACAATTTTGAATTAGGATGGTTTAAAATATCCAAAAACAGCCTTTTATGTTATTCATTTTTTTTAGTTTTGAAATCTCCATCAGCGATAAAAATTTATTCTCAGCAATATAAATGAAATATGAATTTCCAATTTGTAAATGCAAAATATGTGAGGAATGTCTAACATCTTAGAGAGAAATGCTCAGTACAAAATCATCAATTGGTTGAGGTATAACATTGGTATTCCTATTCACGTTCACACTAATTCCAAGTCTTTTACATATACCTTGCTGGACTGTGCTGGAATTTGATTAACTTTCTCCCAAATTCAGCATCATCCAGAAACTAAATGATTCTCTAGATGTTGGATGGTGTCAAATGGGTTACATTGGAAGATCTTAGATTTCAAATAACGCCAAAGAAAGAAATTGCATTTTAAAAGAATAGGGAATCTTAGAGATTGGGAAATGTTTCCGGTTTTAAAGATAAAGTTACTAAAAAAATGAGTTAATGCAAATCCGATAGGACCATTATGTAACAACAACGTATGAACGTTCCGTATTAATGGTAATCTCCATCAGCGTTGTAGTTATCATCTTTAAAGAAATAAGGTCGGCATCACATTAATTTTTCTGACTGATAAGTGGGTTTTCAGTTAGTATTTTGCCATTTTCATGTGACTAATGAGAAAAAGATTTCATCCCACAGAGTGATCTCTACTCGTACCACTGTGTGTATTCCATTGTAGATGAATTGTTGAGCACTGAGAATTGATTGCAAAGTAGCTGGAATATATAATGGTTATTGACTATAATTCCTATTTAATTTGGAGTAGAGCAACAGGTGTGTTTTGTTATGGAGTTAACGAGACTTGCAAAGTTATTCCTCATTCATCTGGGAAAGATCGCATTAGTTGGTGGTATAGGCTGGAATCATAATTAGTAGACTTATGGAAAAGTAATTCGATGGCTGAAAGTATGCAGATGGGATGTTTGATGAGCTCATAATGTTGAGCTTTATACATCAACCAATGGTAATTTCTTTCTTTTAAAGCATGATGTTAGATATTTCGTCTTAAGGAGAATATGATTAAAGTTTGAACAAAATATTGTATAGAGTGGTCACCATGCTCTCCTTACCTAAATTTGATTGAATATTCGTATAACTTTATCGAATGATAGATTGCTGCAATACCATGTCCTCCTTTAATGTCTGGGATATGAAAATTTACATTTCATACGATGGACAGTATTTATCAAAATCGATAATCTTATCTTATCGATAATCTCATTGCATGCAACAGTATTAGTTACTCGAAGTGATCAAAAGCTATGTTAACAATGCGTTCTTTATAAATCATATACAAATTATTGTCCTATAGTATATTTTCACATTTTTTTATAATTCCATTGCACTGAAATTCCCTCAAATTTTTTTTACTGCATTTTGCTGCCCCTGTATTCTCTATTTGAGCCCATATATTGCTACCACACAATGGTTTCTCCATTTTTTTGTCTGCTCCTCAAATTTTTTTGAGCAGTGAACTTTTTATTTTCGTTTCTTAGCGTCTTTGATTTAGTTAAACATAATTGTGCATGGATAACTAAAAATAATCAAAAATAGCATTAAGATATTTTTTTGATACTAATGTGTACAGAATGTTTTTGATATATGCATGTGTTCACTAATCGACGAAATTTACTATAAAATGGGCACACAATTATTAAGAGATAATTTTCTATAATGATGTAAAATGATAAAAACATACTGATATAAATGTGTCATATTTATATCAATATGTATTGACATAGAATGGCATATTTATATAAATATGTCATTCTCATGTTGTATTGACTTGAGTTTGAATTTTATTCCTTTAAATTCAATTATGTACTTGGATTAATTTTGATTAATGTTGAAATAATTAATTTTCTGGGACTTTGCGTTTCATTATAAATAAGTTTCGTTTATTTGAGCTCATAAAAGGATTTCATATGAATCAAAAACATTAATTTCTTGTGTCTATTATCCGTATTCTCTAAAAATATATGTTACTTATCAATAATACTAATATCTTATTTATCAAATTGCAACCATTGTTTTTTATGATATCTGTCACAGCTATTTAAGACAACTTACGCCTTCAAATTTCAGCGTTAGAATATTTTTTGTAATATTAAATTTCTCTCCGAACATGATAAACGAAAAACTAAAAGCTGTGAGCATTATTTGATAATTTTCTCACGTCTATGGCAGGCGGCACGCTTTTTTTTCCCTACCTAACCCCAGTAGCGTGCCGTTACTAACAGCACCAGTTTTCGAGTCTGTGCACTTTTAGCACGTTATACTTAAATAACAACTTCCCTTCTTCTTCTGTTTCTTTACACGCGGAGTTGGGGTAATGAACTAAAACACCAAACATTTGTGTTGGGGCGCGAAATTTCCCACGAAATGTGTTTTGGCGAGAAATGCGGGGTGGAAGAAAGAAAATATGCTTTGTCCATTTAAAGAGAATCTGTTGTTGGAGATGAAATGGCTTTGACAAGAGCATATAGGTCGCGTGAGGTCATTTATTGCGTCAACCCCATGCTACCATTCCGGTGAAAATCGCCCCTCGTCACGTGATTGAAGTACCTTTTGTTAAATTTCCCTTTGCTAACGATAGGAAATTTCGGGTGAGGCAATAAACTCGCCAGAATGTCTTATTTGCGTTAAGTTCATTAATGCTAATAATGAAACACGTTTTATGCTTTACGAGTAAGGACTTAACGATTGATCCAAAAAAGCTGACAGCTGAAAAGTAATTAAACTGTATAGGATTCAAGGGCCATATCACCATGAAGCCTGTCATATTACGTCTTTAACCCGTCTTTCATGGTCTTTCTGTTTGGCGAGATTCATTGTGAAATAAGGGTCACACTGAATCATAAAAGAAGGTTTTTTTCTTTTTCCTGACTTTTATCAGGTTGAAATATTTCCATTATCGATAATTACCTATATATCGATAATGCTTTAAAAATATTAAATCTGCAAGCATCAGAAGATTTAACAATAAATGGTAATAGAAATTTTTGTTTCATAATAGCAAATACCGACTCATTTGGTCGAAACTTTCTTATTTAGGAATTCTTTTATTTACAATCGTTTTTATCAATATTACATTTTCGTTGAGCTTAATTTTTGCTGATAAGTTCAAGAATCTATCGTAATCCGTAACCTTCTTTATCAATGTCTAGTTTGTATGTACAAAGCTTTAATAAAAAATGAAGATAAAATTAATTATTGAAACATTTTTCTTTGAAAACATTTATGCAGTTTATTTACATTTTTATCATTGTAATTGTCACCTTTAATCAATACGTTTTCTGTTTGCTCAATTCTAACTTCTGTGTCAAAGTCATAATATTCTACCAATTTATCATAACCAATGGTCCTGAATCTTTTAAAAACCTGATTCTTCCGGGTTTTGTCCTTCGTCAGTTAAAACAAGAATAACAACTCGTTGGTTCTATTTGGTCTTATTAAGAAATAGCGTTACTATTTTAACCTTTCACAATGTTCAAAAAATACCTTTGAAAACAAACGAATTTTAAATAATACCATGCCCAGATCCTTATAAACTCGTATGGTGATGTACTAATTTGCTTGTACAACATCTTCAAAAGGAAACTTTTTTATGTGTATATGTTGAATCAGCATTTCATCCCTTGAGTAATTCGATAAAATTGTGTAGCAAGCATGATTGAAAACTAAATACTGGGGGTTTCGTGTTAGGCTGATTACCTAACCAGTACATATGCTTCGAACCCCAGAGCTCTTGGACAAGAAAGCTAATATAGCCACTGTAGGTTTTGTCTCCTCGATGGACTGTTGTGCCACAAAGTTTAGTTTTTTTAATAAATGTGTCTTTATATATATTTATACACAGATTATCCTAAATTAAGGAAAAATCCCAAAAATGATGATAACGCAAAAAATTATGAGTAGAATTTTGTGAAAAATATACACATTATACAACACATATGAAGCTACCTACCCTGTCTAATGACCTGATTATGGATAGGGAGGACCTGGATTCGAATTCCTGCTAGGGCATGGTTGTACTTTCTCTCTCTCTCTCTTGTCTTTGTCCTTTCCTTGTGTAAATGGTTGCTTACCGTTTAAACGGGTACTTATAGCATGTGTGTGTATTGAGGAAGTCGGATTTCACACCAAATTAGGATTCAGTTGGAAAAATAGAGCAGAGCACTCCATACTGCCAACCTGGCTGGCACACGAAAACAACAGATATGAAAGTACAAAATAGTATAAAAAGAAATCGCCAGACAATTATGGTGTTATAAAGATTATCATATATATATACAATGAATAAATAAGAGGTGTAAGTTTGGAATAGGAAAAGTACCTTTAATATGGAGTATGATCCTCCCGAGAAGCATACAGTACATGCAGTGATGTGTGATGCTCTCAAATATGCGGTCTAATAATTGTGGAAGTATGAGCCATTGCTCTTTCAAAGCAGTTGAAAGCATGGTTAGGGTCCTAGGAGGGAGATTGAGAGCAAGTACAGTTCGTTTTAGAGCATCAAAAGAATGTTCAATTGGGTTAAGGTCTGATGACCGAGCTGGTGACAGGATGCTCTCGATTGTTTCCTGCTCAAGATAAGCATCCACTATGCCTTGTGTAGTTTCGCATAACCATCCTGTAGCATTAAAGCATCACCTATTGCTCCGCATTAGGGCACACATAAGCATCCAGAATGCCACCTCTACAAATGTGAGCATTAGCATTTCATCGGGAAAAGACATTGAGGTCTGTGCGTCCACCTAAAGAGATACCATCCCAAACACAGACCCTGCCTGATCAGTATGCATCTATTTCACGGATGTTTGATAGATGAAAACGAGTTCCACATTTTCTACAAATGAAAATGCGCCTAATATCGCTTTCAAGACTAAATCTGGAGTCATTTGTAAAAAAAACAGCCTTCCATTGATTACGCATCCAGTAGACATGTTAACGTGCCCATTGTAAACTTCCAGCCTCTGACGTGACTGAGAGACTGCCTGGCCGCCTCGAATAAAGTGGAGCTTTCTACGTATGGTTGATCTGGATACCAACCTTCCAGAGCCTGCAGTGAGGGAATATCTGAGTTCAGCCTGAGTTGCGGTTCTATTCCTTCGGGCGCATACTGACAAATATCGGTCATCGGCACTCATGGTAGCACATGGCATCCTTGACTGAACTTCCTGGATGCCGAATCCGTGGTTAGAAATTGTTGAATTGGAAGTGAATCCCAGAAGGATTCTCATTCAGCCATCTAGCTACTTCTATATATATATATATATATATATATATATATATATATATATATATATAAATGTAAAAGATATTTACAGTAAAGTTTGAATAATGAATGATATAAAAGTCTAGAAGTTAGTAATGCTTAAAAATTATGGTTGCCATATCATTCGTAAGGTTAATGCCACATCTATAATCATGGTAAAATTTTACGATGAACAAACAGAAGAATTAATAGATAATTATGTTTGTCTTACGTAAAATTTCATAGTGCCATCAAAGAATTTGATTTTGTAATATTTGAAAGCTCACATTCATTTTGCTACTTTTTAAAAATGCTAGTACATATATTTCTAAAAATTAATGGAAATCGAAACCTTATAAATTCATTAAAAGTTTTACCAAGCAAAAATATTTAAACATTTTGAAATTTATGGTGATCTGGTTAGTTATAACCAAACAGTAGATAAAAAGCTTCGTTTTCGCTATCGGAAGGAAGTGAAATCAAATTCCGGCTTAACAGAAGATTCATCGTGTTCACTAAAGGTGACTGGAGCACGTTAAATAGGTCGTGGTCGCAATGCCCTCCAAGAGAAATGATACCTTTGAATTTGGTATGTCAAATATTCGGGGTCTTAATCTTGGTATATGCTTCTAAAATACAAAGATTTCCACCAGGCTACTTATCCCTAACTGGTAGAGTCCAACTCTGGTATAGGTACTGGGAAGTACGCTGGTGCAACAACAATTTTGAACACAAATTGTTGTTGTTTAATAAAATCACGAGGTGTATAATAAGTTGGCACCACCGCTTTCCACTAAGTCGTATCAGTTAAACGCTACAAATACTTAATGAATGTAGACATCATATCATGACAACTCTTATTAGAGCAAAAAAGATAACTTCCTTTGCCAGTTGAGTTATTACCCCAAAATAAGAGTAGCAATGTAAAATAATGTGTAGTCATCTTCTCAAGTACTGCTTGATTTTGGCTTATTAATGGTAACTAGTGTTAAATCGCAATACTTTTAGTAACTCTGATTTAGAGAAAGGTGACATTTCTCATGTTCACCAGGTAATGGGTACATGAGCTCCTATCTCAGCTGATAATTGTCGATCTGAGTAGGCCTATGCATGCTTAAAGTTCTATATGATACAATGTTTTCTATTAGTGTAAGAAACTAGGAAGAAAATGAATCAGCGCAATTATCGAGCTTTTGACTTGATTACAGTACAAAATTACTGGACAGTTGACAATGACTAGAGACTTCATGTGCCAGAAATAGGTGGAGGAAAATTCTTCGTAATATCCTAACCTAAAATTATTCATACGTAATACACTCACACTCCTCTGCTCTACAATCCATGCAGGAGTTTGGGGATCCCTCGCCAAACACCTCTATTTTTCCAATCCTTGATCTTTGTCCCTCAGTTTTTGAGCTACATCTTTTTCAAATCCTCCTAGACAACATGCATCTATTTCTTTCTGGGACACCCAAACTTTCTTTTACCCTCTAGTCTTCTTCTATATTGTTTCTTTATCACTCCAACTATAAATATCACACGTGATATTTAAATTCTCTACGAACTACTCTCTGTTACGTTGATGATCGAATAATATGCTGATGTACAGATGAAACGTCATGAAATCGGTGACTTCGGAGGAGTTCCTTCAATTTCGGAAACAGATTGAAGTCACAAGGACTCTTGTCGGGTGAGTAGGGAGGGCGTACCAGGATTTCCCTCTGCCACCGTCGCAATAGGAGAGTGACACTGTTTGCGACATGGCAGCGAGCGTTGTCATGCAATACGATAAAAAGACTGTTGCGCAATAACGTGGATGTTTGCGTCGCATAGCCGGACGCAGATGGTGTTGTAGAAATCGGCAATTGTAATCTGCTTTGACAATTTGTCCTTTTAGTACAGCATGTGTAAGAATAACGCCTTTCCAGGGGTATGCCACAGTCAGCATAACCTTCATCCGACTGGGTACCTGACGAAATTTCTGTGAATGTGGCGAATCTTGGTGACGCCATTCATTTGAATGATGCTTTAATTCAAGCTCAAAGGCTTGTGCCCATGTCTCATCAGTGGCGAGAATACGCTGCATAAATGCGTCTCCTTCATTACGGTATATCTGCGAATGGGTGCAAGCAGTGCATATCGATGCCATTTTTGTACTTCGGTTAGTCAATAAGGAACCCAGTGGGAAACAATTTTTCTCATGCTGAGATATTTCTTCATTATGCACCACCCCGTTTGATGATTCAGATCACCTTGAAGGATAGTTCTCGGACAGTCCATAGTGGTCTATGGTAAGGAGACCGCTCAGGATGTCAATCTGCTCTTCAACAATGGAGGACCAACCTGTGCTTTGCGAATTCGCAGTCTCATTCTGACCCGAACAAAATGCTTGAAACCATCGTGTTATTGTCCTATGCGGTAAAACATTTGTGCCGTTGGCTTCCAATAATCCTAGATAGCATTCTGTTGCATTTTTGCCACTGGCAATCTCGATTTTAAGCCATAACCGCTGATCATCTTTTATAAATATGCTTTAGAGCGATGGTAACAAAACTCCTCACTTTAACGCGCGCCACACAACAACTACACTTCTAAGCAGATCGACTGTTTTTTGCACTCAACACATCGACAACTGCGCCACCTCACTGTGCCTATATCCTATTTGCGCATGCCCATCGTTCTGCGAATTCAAGGTTAAGTCGTCACTATTTAATTTACAACTCTCGTATTTAGACTTCCAATATTCTGACAATCAATTTATAGTTAATACAATAGTAAACTTAAGATTATCTTAAATCAAAAAAATATACGTCAATGTCATAATAATCAAATAGAATAAGTTAATTATTAAGATTATATTTCAAAGTTTGATATAATTGCAATATTTTAAATTAAATTAATGGTTAAAATTAATGTTTCAAACAAATATTAAAACATCATGAAACTTTAGTTTCTGTTTAAAACATCCGTTTTGTAGTAACGAATTTTGATTTCGAAAGCGATGTTAAAAAAACTTAAATGTTTCTCATTTAATACGAAAAAATTTCAATTGATACCTCCATTCGTTTTTAATATTGACATGTACAAAATAATATAATATTATGTGCAATTTTGAGAAAATCTATTACAGAAACGTCATAAATAAAACAGATATCGCTTTAAATATATTTAGTAAAATATTTCCTAACTAGTAATACCATGAAAGAAAATTTAATCGCTTCGTTCCTAAAAAAAAATGCTGTCCATAATTACAAAAGATAAATTTTGATGGAACGGAAATTGAAACTTTTATCTAAAGCAATAAAATAGAATGTGTATATCTTTGTTAATTATTGAGAATTTCTACTTAAGTAACTGCAACATAAAATATTTTATTTTATCGATATTTCTACCATCTATAAGCAAGACAACGCTGTATAGACGTCGGAAGTTGCCAGATGTTTCAAGTCAAACGATGATTAAATTTTTTATATTCCAAGAATATTTCCAATTTTTTTTCTTAATTTAAAATAGTCAGAGGCCATTAAATTATGTAATCTCACATGGCCAGCTCCCATTTCTAAACGCTTAAGATACACTATTTCTCATAGAAAGAAGTTTTTTTTTTTAAATTTAATATATTATTGATCAGGTTAGATCAAATTAGGTTTGAATTTAGTTAGGTTTCTTTCATTCATTTTATAACGTCATTGCTACTAAAATAGACTAAAAAGGAAGACTATTAATTAGTGATTGAAACACATTTTAAGACCTGTCTCATTAAATTCTGCTAAACTTTAATAGTCAATTAAATTTACTTTAATAAATTATTAGAAAGAACATTTAGAATGATATAGCTAATTAAAAGAGCAGTGCTTTTAATAAGTTATGATAAGTACTGACCACAATATAGTCTTGGATCTAACTTTGGAAGTAATACCAGTAAATACATCATAATCTCTTATGACGTACTGATGATATAACACGCTAATGAAATTCAGAAAAGAGGGTTATTTCAAATTAAATTCCTCTCTAAACATTTTTCATCAAAATAAATGGCGTAAAATAGACAGTGATAAAACAATCTCTTTTTTTCGATGGTAGTATTTTAGAGCAAAAACCCAAAGCTTTTGATAATACAAATATTTACTTAGAAACAACTCGTCACACACATTAAAATTTTATTATCAGAAAATTTATATATATATATATATATATATATA
>JAPDSC010015003.1:80228-91925 GCA_026290005.1 Latrodectus geometricus | reverse complement strand
ACACACACACACACACACACACACACACATATATATATATATATTGCCACTAATTTAAAACATATTTAGCGTTTTTAGATGTAGTTAGTCTTAAGTTTTATTTTACTAAGTTGATATAGCTTTCGATATATATAAAGTAATAAACAAATTCTACAACATAATTCCCCATTATGATTTGTGTTGGAATCATCAACATCATAAATACAAGAATAGATAGATTATATAGCCATGTATCTTTGTAATTTAACCAGTAATATTCCAGTATATTTATTGCATTTATGTTGATGCCATATGAATTTACAATATCAATATTTGTAAAAAATTATGATCTTTACCTGCAGAAATTCATTACCAAAAATTAATAATTATCAAATTTAATATCACCTATTAACTGGTTAAAAAATTTTTCATATTATAATTGTGAATTTCTTTATTAGATAATGCACACAATCAGAAATAATCATATATTAATATTCATTCAGTATCGTTATCTTAATTTATCATTTAAAATTGTAGCTAGAATAGCATCTTCAATAAAAAAAACATGTGATTATTTTTATGCTATTTTTTAAATCATACTGCAGATAACGTGATACAATAATGTTTTAAAAAAAGTTCGTCACAGTATATCCGCTATGCTAAATACATACTATATTCTGTAAAGAGATAAAAGTTTCAAGGAATTTAGAGAAACTGCTTGTATAAAAATTGAAAAACATAACAAATTGAATAAATCCCACTAACCTTAATACTGCAATATACTTAACGATGATTTGAAATTTCACAACTGCCATTGACTTGAATTTCTCTTAAGTAAGTTGAAACAATTATTTTATAAAATTCAATACAAATTCAGTACAACATGAATGAAAAATTTTAATAAACAACCATGGATTTCATATACTACTGCTTGAGATGGTTGTGAAAATTTTATTCTAATCAATATAACAATCAACAATTATAAACGCTGGGTTTACTCTCAATGTTGTACTAAGGTTTGGGGGTGTTTCACTTTGTTTGGATTTGGTCTATTTGTTACGATTTAGAGTGAAATTTTTTTTATACGCGCATCTTGAAAAATTAGAATACGATAATAGAACGTTGTTAGACCATTTAAGGAAGTGTTAGATTGTAAAGATTGAACATTCGGAAACCACTTGAACTACAAGCTTAATTATTAATGAAAATTGTTTCTTAAAGACAATTAATAGCTTACTTTTTTGGGTCCTTCTATACTGAACGATGATAAAATTATTCCAACATCTGGAGTGATAAACTTGCTAATTACCAGAAACTCTTTTGCTATTATATCGTTTTGTAATTAAAGCCTATAATAGATTCTAACATATTAAAATTTCGCAATCACTTATATTACAATATTATCTAAATTCAACTTACTATTTATTGCTTAACAAGTTATTTCTGAAATTCCCCTTTGAGACAGTTAATTTTTTTTAAAAATAATACTACTCTCTTAAAAATGATCAGCATATTTTTTGTTGTATTTGGAATTGTGTAGGTGGTAGAAGTTGGTGATAAAATCTACTCATCGAAAAAATTATTGCAAATCAAACTAACTCAAGATTTTCTTTTAAATTGTCTTTCCGTAACTCTTTGTTTAGGTTATAGCGGTATTTATATTAATTAGAAAGCTAGTTAAATGTATTTTTTATTGAGACTTATACAGGTAATATTTTATTATTTAATTATTTCACAATTAAATTAAACCGGGAGCAAACATTTATAGAATCTTCATGTATTTAGATTGATTTTATTACAATTATACTATAATTGGTACAAATTTAACACGGTACAAATCTCATCATATAAAATCTGAAATTCTTAAATAGTTGAAGCTATCATGGGTAGGTAGTAAATACGTGCTTTTCCAAGTGGAAAACCAAAGTGCTAAATAACGGGATATGTTGTTGTTGGATGTTTTTTTGTCTACTTTCTGCAAGTACATATGTCTAAATATATGCGACGGAATTTTGTAATTTCTTACTTTGCGTCACTTCGATGTGGTCAAAAATTCAATCAAAAAGCAATTCCAGACATTTAAATGTTTTGCAATAATCTGGTAGCATTCATTAAGTGATGTCAGTTTGTGTATCTCAAGTAATATTTGTTATTTATAATATAAATTCGTGACTTAATTTTTCAAGTTTTTGTGTTATCTTTTCAGTAAATTCTGATGAAGTTAATTTTAGTGGAAAGATTCCCGAAAACTTTGTACATGATTTATGAAAATCCCACAGTAAATGCATAAATTTTCATAAATCATGCAAAATATCATAATTATCCATAAAAAACTAGTTTAAATGAACTACTTTTCAGGACATAGTATTACATTAAACAAAGAATTTACATGCAAATCTGTAATTTCTTTGAATAAAAATTAGCTTAAAAATGTTCAAGTTAAGAATATAAATTATCAGTGAGTTTAATAGAAGCTTTTAACAAATTAAATATTCTATACAGAAAATTTCTTACAGTAAAAGGCATTAAGAATTATTGCTTTGTTTAAAAAGAATGAAATTAATATTAAGAATGAAAGATAATATTTGAATGTGTAAAATATCCTCATAATTTCATTGTTATCTACTGAACTTATTAATTCTCTTTTATTCAGATGTAATATATCTAGTTATTCATCTTTCACTACAAGCTCAAAAAATTTTGGTCCTTTATAAAATTTTTTTTAGGTGTTGAAAATTTTAAAATTTGTTTTTTAAAGAGAGTTCGCTTTCTTATTACAAAATATTAAAATAGTTATACAATACCTAAAAATCTACAGAATTTATGATCAAGAATATTAAATTAATTTTTAATAACATTACATTTAATGATACATTTTATGAACTTTTTCAATGGTTGTTAGTGAATTGAGCGGATTTACAGATCGTTCCTTACAAGATAGCTAATTTTTTTTATTTCTGTAAATTTTAATTAAAGGTAAATTTTAGAATGGATTTTAAATATGGTAGTAAGAACTCAGAGTGTGGTTTAGTAATATGAAAGCACTCTTCAGAGCGAAAAACCCCGGGTTCGTTTCCAATCATTACTGAATTATGGATGTTTCGTTTCTGTCTTGTATACAAACGTCTATCAAGTTGGGAGTTTTCCAAGTTTCATCCCTTAAGTGATGGGAATTCGATTGATTATCTATGAAAACTCATCCTAGAACGCAATATAGTAGGTGACCATATATATAAATATGGTATTTATATATATTTATTATCATATTAATGTATTATTTATATATATGATATTATTTATATGTAAGGAACGCTGTGGCCTGGTTGGTTAGGGCGTCGTTCTCCTTTTCGAAGGGTGGTAAGTTCAAATCCTGGCTTAACCGCAGATCCGTCGTGTTCACTAATGGCGATTGAGTCACGTAAAATATGTCGTGATCTCCATGTTTCCATTCCAAATTAATACCTCTAGGGGTGTTTAAAGCCAGGCAATGGGTCTTCTCTGGCTTCAATCTCTAAATTGGAAGACTCAGATGAGGTGCTGACATCTATGAGCCAAAGTCGTACTTCCACCTTCGTATGGGGACGGTGCTCTATATAAAAACGGAAGACGTTCTTTTAGACTACATTCGCAGAGTCCCTGACGGGCGGGCTTGGCTTCGACAAGTGTCATAAGTAACAACAACTCTTTCTCGAGTATTTCCGAAACTAATTTATGAATTGCTTTGAGTTTTACTAATAAACGAGGAATGAGTAAATAAATTGTGAGTAACTGTGTAAAAGAACTATATTGTGGCACACAGATTTAAGTGTTATTTTTCACCAAGAGCTAAAATGTAAAATGAAATTAAATCTTTTCTATTTCAACAATATTCAAACTATATTTTAATTTATTATTTAGCGTTAAAATGGTGATTTTGTGTTTTTAAAATTTTATTCAATGTCTATTGTTTTGATATTTTTTTTTTTGTTTTCAAGTATAGTTTTTTTTATTTTGTTTTGATATATTGTTTTTTTTATTTTGTTTTGATGTATTGTTTCTTTGTTTTCAAACATAGTTTTATATTTTGTTATATATTGTTTTTTTTATTTTGTTTTGATGTATTGTTTCTTTGTAATTTTGTTTTGATATACTGTTTCTTTATCATTTTGTTTTGATATATCGTTTCTCTGTTATTTGTTTTGATAGATTGTTCTTAAATGAAGGTGACTAAAAATAAAAAACAAATAGTTGACTAAAGTAAAATAACAAAACAAAAACAAATAGGTGACTTCGACCATGGATAGATTTATTTAAAAAAAATTATCATAAGAAAAAATACTTAACTCAAGACCTTTTTTGGATGAATAATTACTGTTCTCATTTTATTTCCAGACCTAAGAAATACAATAATTCTTAATATTGTTGTTAATTAATCTTTGTGATTAAGAGCAGATGTACCAAAATGTTAATTTCGTAAAGCAATTAATCAGTTTATAATTTTTAGATTTAATTGTTTATTAAATTTTATTTTCTAGAAATTCCCTGTGGTGAAAGTCGAAACAAAAAAAATGAGAATTGACTAATGAATGCATTCCATTCTTTTCAATGACAGTAATTAGTTTAATCTGTTAAGGTATTTAATCTTTCAAAAAAATTAATAAAGAGCACGTGTTTCAATTTTGTTCGATTGTTTTTTACCTTTTTTAAAGTACTAATGACTTTTTATAAGCATTATTAGTTTGCCATGTGATATAAATATTAAACTTCATTTAAATATGTCAATGCATTATATGTCCAACGCTCTTTTAAGATAATTTCATTACCATTAAAGAGATAATTTTCTATACTTGTCTTTTGAAGAGATAAGGAACATTTATAATTTGGTTTTAATTCTTCAATAATAGCCAAATAATTATTAAAGAATCAAAATAAAATTTAATTTTGAACCAGTTTGAAATTGAAAAAATGTATCACCTGTTTCAATCTGATCTATCCCTTTTAGAAGTTTTTATAAGTGTAATTGATCCTTAGAAATTGAAAAGAATAAGTGTGGCAAATTTTATTTGTATTTGTTTCGCAATATTTAATTTGGGTAAAATAATTATTTAACTATTCTTTTTTACCCACCTCCACTTGTAACCCATGAAGGATAATTTTTTAAATTCATGATTAATCCTTCAATATAACGACGAACATATTTATCAAATATTATTTATATGAAAACTGTTAATATTAAAGAAATGTTCTCCTATTTTTCTTCCTTTTATACAGTTACATAGAATACTCGAAAGATTTAAGAATTTAAATTGGGAGCCTAATTCGAGAATATCTACATATCGTCATATGTCAAATGATATTTATTATATACATACACGAGTATGTACGTGAATACTTATTTTATACTGATAATGATTACGGCTCTCTGATTAGATGTCTGATGATCTGCCTCCACGTGAAGCCAGAATTGAATTTCCTGGTTTCGGAACCAGGGTCCATAGCATAGCAACGTCCTTAGGAAACTGTTTGAGATGAACATTTCGCGAACAGTTGGACTGTAATTGGACGTCCGGCTTAACTACACTGGTAACAGTTAATCTGTTTCCATCCTTCAACATCCAGCGGTTGATGTAGGAGAGAATTAATTACTGTGCACAGGGGGCGCGGAGGGGCTCAAATATTTATCGTCTGCTGCAACTGCTTGCTTTCGAACATGGAACATGTGCGTCACTAGATTAAGCCGCCTTTCATAATGAGATTGAAACAATGCAGATGGATTATATTTTTTATGAGCATTATTCTACGTTTTGTATATTTATATGCCACAAAAATTACAATAAAATTGAAAAAAAATTACTGAAATTTTAAACAATTTTTTAATTTATGAAGAAATTTTAGTATTTTGTCATATATTTGCATAATTTCAAGAATAAGTATTATTGTTTTGAGTAGTGAAAATTCCTAAAAATTTAACTATGAACTGTTTTTATTATTGAAATTATAAGTAAGAATTTTTAAGCAATATATAATTTATATTCAAACTAATTCGAAGTAAAAAGTCCTTTTTCTACCTGTCAAAAGAATTATAATTTATTTTTCCCAAAATAGATGAATATTATTTAAAACTTAAAGATTTTTATCAAAAATTTTTTTCTCGAAATTTTTTAAAATATTTTCAACAATAAAATATTGAAAATATAAATTTAAAGATTTTGTATATTTTCACATAAATAAGGGTTGGTTTTCTAAACTTTTTTATAAAACTATCTGAAAGAAAAATAACGTGTAAAATATGTCTCTCTGTGTTACAAACTTCAAGTTTTTAAATTAGTCTAAAGTTTTGAAGAACTTATTTTTATAAAACTTTTGTTGAACTTTTAATTCTCTGAAAGTTTTCTGTTTTTCTGAAAAAAAGGGTAAGTTATTTTTAAGTTATATATAATTATTTGTCGTTTTTCAAAAATTTTTCATACAAACAAAATTTTAGGAAAATTTTTAAGTAAAAAATTTATATAAGACATGTATAACATAAAACATATTTTTATTATATACATTTAGTTGCCAACTTAAAACAAAATAAGTGTTTGCGTTAAGATAGTAGCTAAAGACTAAGTTTCAGCTCAGCTGTTTCTAAGTTCGATTCCCATATGGGGCGTGAATAAACTTGTATATGTAGGGGGAAAGCTTCAACAACTTCACTATTGAAAGCAATTCTTATGGAGTTTATTGTTATCAATCAATTTAATGGATAGATAATTTCTAAATAAAGAAAAACTATTTTTAAGTATAAAAAGTTTTTTTTTAATAATAGTAAAATGCTAAGCTGCATAATATGCAATTAATTAGATGATGGAAAAAATAAACTTGTGGATCTTCTTTTTAAAAATAGCACGTAGGGATTTTTTAATATTTTGATTAAACAAACAATTCTAATTTGGTAAAAGATAATTTTGAATTCTGTAAATTATATAATTTGTAATCTAGGCAATTTTATTAAATATGTTAAAATATAGACTTTAAAATATCTAGAAATAGATTTTTACTTAATTGCTAATAATGGTTATATTTTTGTGCTTTAAAATATATTACTAATAGTAAAATAAGCAAAACGTAATAGTTCAACGAAATATTTATCATATAGTTAACCAATACGAAATAAATTTCTTTCTAATGTTTGATTAAGAACTGAAATAAGTAAAAAAAATTACCTAATGGTGGCAGTTTAATCAATTACACAAATATGAAAACAATCTTTCATTTCACTGTAAGTGGGAGTAAAAAATGTTCTATGACATAATTTACTTTTTATTTTTATAGAAGAGCTTGAAAAAAAGAAATTTTTGGTACTTTTATAAGCTGTCATTAAGGCAGTCAAACTATTCTGGAAATTACATCCAAAAATACAAGTTAGAAACGGTTGTGCCTATTTTGGAATCGTTTCTTTCTCTCAAAAAGAGGTTAACCATTTATTGAAATCAATTCATTATTGCAGATGATTTCGTTCGAAATACAGTTTTCGTCCACAAACATTCCGACCGGAATAATGCGTTTTGAGTCATTTTTTATTTGTTTATTTTTCACTCAAAACGAGATATAAAATAATAGTCGCTGTCAAAAAAACCGAAACGCAATTCTTCCAGTTCAACTATTAAACTGATTTGCTGTCCAATTGATTTCGCGTCTGCCTTTTACCCTGCCTTGATCGCCAGTTCTGAGAACACTGAGTGCACCAATTTCGGTTGCAGTTACCGGCCACTGACGAATAAACCGAAAAATCATGGAAGTTTTCCAAAGGAAATTGAAGTAAGAACTTCAAGGATCAGTAAGCATCGTCTGCTTGTCATACTCCTTTTTCTCATCGAATTTCGAATAGGACATTGCTTTCTTTATAAAGTTTAGGCTTAACCTTCATTTTGTTCCATTTTGGGATTTTTTTTTTCTGTAGAAGAATATAAATACAATTTAGATTTTTTATTCGAAAACATCATTATATTTTAAGCATTTTTGGGATATCATATATCAAGTGCAATTTTATTCTTAGATTTATTTTCATAATGATGCAAGAAAAACAAGGGGACTTTTAAACTTTTTGTTCTGTTTTAAACATTTATATATACTATAAAAATAATGTTCTTCTTTAAGAATGTATATATACTGCATACAATACAATAAAAATCACTATAAAATGTAGCAATGTTGAAATTATTTAGCATTATTTGTTTGGGTTAATAAATTTTAATAAATGTTGAAGAAATTTTAATTCAGTAATTTTGTATACATTTTAAGATTCATTTGCACGAATTTATATTATATAATACAACAAACTTTTATAAAAGTTATTTTTAGAAATACTGAGAATAAAATCAGAAATAAAATATGAAAAATATTACTGAAATTTTATTAAAATAAAATATTAAATGAAAATTAATAATAATTTTCATAATGTTGAATGTAATAATTTTAGGAATATAAACAAATTAAAACAAAATTCTAAAATTTTGATCTCATAAAATAGATTTAAATTAAAATTATTTTAGACTGCTGATAAACATTTTTAATGACTACTAAATATTAAAAATACATGATGCAATAATAATTAATCAGTAAGATCATGAATTAAGGTAAGCAGAATTATTGTAAGCGAACCCGAATTCTACCACTTCAAAAAGCATGATCTTTTCGTGAGCTCATATCATGTTGGAGTTCCTCCTCTCAAAGCTGATAGCCTCAAAGCTTTGGTCTATTATAAGACAATCGAACACTTACCACTGAATGATCTTCCGATGAACTTTTGATCGATAGTGGGCAGTTCTTATATGTTGAGAATAAAACGGAAAACTCTGAAGCACTCACTCGATAGATGTTCATGTTGAAATCATGGACACAGCAAGTTTTTCTCACTAAAATACCTGGGATCGGACTTAGAGCCTTCCATTCCAAGGAGTGATGTATCATCAAAGGGCCACGGTCTGTCTTAGACACAGTGGAACTGATCAAGAATCTATCTTTGAAATCCGAAGAGACATTTGCCGGGATATGAATTTTATCATGTTAAATATAAGAGCTTACAGAAAAGTAGGTTAAAAATATTAACATATTGTGAAATCTGTGGTGTTATTCAAAGATATTGCTTTTGTTTGTCACTCTATAAATACTTTTTGTAGATGAGGGATAATTTGATCAGGATCTGTAATTTAAAGCGGATTCCGTGCCTCCTCAGAAGTTGGTATCGAACTCACATCAAATGCCAAAGTTTTAGTCATTAAGGTCTCTGTTTTTCCATTCTAATTAAATTTAAACTCTTTTGGATTTAACTGAATGAATTGAAAAATAGTTTATAAATTTAAAAATGCAAAACAGAGAATATTTCACAATTATACTATTTCAAATTTCACTTTAAAACTTTTTTAAATATTGGATGAATTTTATTATTTAAAAGAAATACTGTTGTAAGAAAATTATAATTACAATTTTATTTTATATATGAATTCAGGATATATCCACAAAATCTGATATTTGTATATTATTTTGTGATAGAGCTAAAAAATCCGCTGCTGACAATAATTTTGGAAAAAACCTAAAAAAGAAGAAAAAACTGCAGAGATCTTTTTCTCAAATTAGTTTTAGAAGAAATTCACATCAACTGAATCCATTTTTTTTTCTGAGTCTAAATTTAAATTGCCTAGATAGGAAAACAAGTGATTTTGCTAGTGAGTTTAAATTTAAGATAGTTATCGATATATATCGATATATTTTTTCTGGAGATAATTTTTTTTATAACAATCTTAAAACAAATAATATTCATAAATACATGAATGTATTTATAAAAGACTTACAAATAAAATTTTTTTTAAAAAGAATATATTTAGAAATCGATTATAATTAATATCGTAAAAACGTTGTAAAAACGTAATTAGCTGCTAGAATTTTAATAAAAATCATCTGTTAATTTTGATTAAATATTATAAAATCTTAAAAATACCGTAAGAACAATGTTTATATGAATACCATTAATTGTTTACCAAAATTTTTTGTCTTAAATCTTTTTTCCATAGAAAAACATTCATCCCTAAGCTTTTCTGTACAAATGAAGATTAATACCATAAACTTTTATAATTTACAGAAAAGCAAACTTTAAAAGCTTATATTTTCATTTTTTAATTATCTTTGAAACTAAGTATTTCGAATGTTTTTATTTATCTCCAAGTGTAGTTACAAATAGAACTTCAGACGTCTGTGTATCTTAATTAATGCAAGCAGTAGTAAGCTTTGATGAATATTTCATCACATTGCTCCTTAAAAGGTTTTTACAATTGCATTTCGTGAGCAAGTTTTCTTTCCATTCTTTTATTTATTTATTTTTTTTATTATTTTTTATTTTTCTCTGTTCGGCGATAGCATTCCCAATTAAAACTTTAAAATATTAAATTGGAGTAGCAAAGATATGTTGTAAATATGATAAATTTGTAATATAAAATAAATAAAATTCAAATATACTTAGTAAACTATTTAATGTAGTAAAATTTGATTTTTATTTTCTTGCAATGAATAATTTCTATATTGGCTCATAGAATGAGAGTAATTTATTAATAAATTTATTTGGAAGGATTTTATGTCTGAACAAATTTTTTTAAAAATAAATAATGATTTATAAGGACTTAGTTATGCTGTTAGCAATAATTTAAAGTATAACTTATTAGTATTAAAGTATAACATAAAGTATAACATCAAACCACTGTTTTCTTTACATTTCAGTTCACTTCTTAATTGAAGTAATAATGAAATAAAGCCCTATAAAATAATAAATATAATAAATATTATTAGAAATTAGGACAATAATGTGATTTTTATAATAATCTATCATAAATTAAAAAGAATAAGATACAGACATACTAAGCATTTATTATGATATATTATTAAGCACATTTGAATATATTTTGTATTTTATAAAAAAAAATATCTGCAATTTTGTATAACATGATATTTTTAACTACTATTATATACTAATAATTTATTACGATAAAATGACATAAATAAATTATATTTCAAATATAAATATAAGTTATTATTTTTTTTAATGGAATCTTACTAATAAATATCGCTAATTTCTTTTATTTTATTTCTGCGAATGATGGGTATATAAAATAAAAACATATTTCTTTAGTGAATAATGAAGTTCTAAATAGCTTGATAGATAAGATTTAAAGCTCAACTATTGCTTTTACACAATTTTCATCTTTTAAGAATGTGCTCAAAATATAAATTTTTTTAATTAAAAATAATTATATACATAACAATGCTATATATATAATGCTATATACATGACAGTTAAGCGATTTCTTTAATTGGGGAACACATAATTCAACTTGTATTTCAATCCGTTTACTAAGAGGTTCATTAACAATGATCATTCTGATATTAATAGTACAACAATTAATTTCGACAATGTACTTGTCTATGTATTCAAGGATCATAACAATTAATCGATAATGTTACTATGGCTTTATGAACATATTTGTGAGTAGGAGTATGATATATCATTAGTGTCATATATCAATTTAAAACCTTAGCATACATAGAAATATTATTGACCAGTATGTTCTTGGTGATATGCTATGAACGACAATATAGCATCGCTACATTATTATTGATCTATTTATGAATCTGCTATCTATGTGATGCTTATTGCAATATATATATATATATATATATATATATATATATATATATATATATATATAT
>JAPDSC010015003.1:68182-80218 GCA_026290005.1 Latrodectus geometricus | reverse complement strand
TATATATATATATATATATATATATATATATATATATATATATATATGATGATCTATATATGATATATATATGATGATCTATGGAAATTTTGTGCAATTTAATACTATACACAACTTTTAATTTGACATTTTATGTAATTAATTTTTTATGATATAAATACTTTCATTTTTTTCCGTAGTTTGTTTGGATTTTTTTTTTTTTGGCTAAAATTAAATAAATACCTATTTAATGCAGAATGATTCAATTTATTTTAATAAAATACTTAATCTTGACACTTTGTTTCTGTTATTAGTACAAATATTTATAACTTTAAAATTAATAAAAATAGACATATGTTTTTATCTATTTATTTACTTTTCATTTATTACTTTACTTTAATTTTTGAAAGAACCAAAAGCTTTCTTTATAAAAATTCCTTACGCTATAGAATGCTATAATTGCATTAAGAACCTATGGCATTGTTATATATTATACCAAATGCATATTAAAGTAAGAATCTTGCTTTAATATACACCAGGAAAGTAGAATTTAAAAATTACGTAACAAAACAAGTTCATAAGTACATTAAATTTTCGTTCCCTCTTGGAAAACAATTATTTTAATGCTCTTCACGTTGAGCTGGTTTCCTGACATAACAGAAACTAATTTAAATAATTAAAACTCTTATTTGGTTTTCGAAATTAAAAACAGCTTGTAAGGGAGCTTATAAATAGGATAAAGAACAAAATGAATGTTGAAGCTTTCTAAACAAATGAGCAAATGAATATTTTAATTTACATTCATGCCAGGAAGCAAAGAACTATAATATGGCGCATTCTTGCTTAAAATTATGATGAAGAAGTAATTTCTGAAGTTAGGATTTAGCATTTCGCAGCTCCTCGCATAAAGTTTAATTCACAGTAGAGTTGAAATGTCAAGGCAAGAAAAGGAAAGAAAAAAAAGGCTAACAAACCAAACGAAAATAAGACATCACTCAACTCTAATTTTTCTTATCTCTGAGTTTTAGTTTTAAGCCTTGCTTCAGGATTTATCTGGCCTGTACAGTCAAACAGCAAACCACCTGAAGATAAATGTTAAGCCTATAGTTAGACTGATCCTTTCTCTTGGAACATTAGTCTTTGGATAAATCGAGCTAAATGGAGATAAATGGGAGATCGTTGCTCCTTTCCCCGGGAGATGGCGCTAGCGGCTCAAAGAGTCCGCACTTTTTTCCCCCGGACATGTCGCCAGCGAAAACAGATGTGCGAGTTTAGTCCGACGTACCGGGAGGTTTTTCTTTGTTTTTCTTCGTTAGTGACTGTGATAGTTTGCGTTTGTTGTTTTTTGGCGTTTTGTCTAAGTCTCGCTGGAGATTATTTGTTGCTGGAAGCTCATTACTCTTCATGAATGTTGCTTAAAAGCATCTAAATATAATGACGTCTCTTTGGAAATGTAGGAAATTTCATTTCACTCGGGCGTAAGCAACATTCGTAACGATGTGATTTATCACTAACGATGTAGATCGTAATGTAGTGATGTATCACTGTTATTTATCACTAAACACATTTTAAACTAACTTGTTTTCGCCGAAAAGACAATTACTAGCTGTAGCAGATCATTAATATCAGGTAGTACGTCAAAGACTACATGTTCCATGCGACAGTGAATGAGAAATATATTATAAATACATTAGGACAGAAAACATATATCCCCTTTATTAAACAAGGAATATAAATTTAAATTTATGTCTTACTATTATAATCTTCTATTTATTATTATTATGCAAGAATCAGTTTAAAGAATGTATAGTAAAACAAATTGTGTTCCATTATTTATTTTGAACATTTTATTTGTTTAAACATATATTTTACTGTATATAATGACACTTAATAAAAGAATTTATTTTGCTAAAAAATAAATAACTCTCTTAACTTAAGAAATCTAGAAAAAAAGATTTTTATCTAAAAGTGTAAAAGAAAAACGATTAAACTAACTTGTTTAATGTGATATACATAATTGTTATGATATACATAATACTTGTTAAGCATTTTATGTATATTTCAAGTTATATAACTATGTTTACATAAATGATACCGTTAAAGTGGATAATCCATTATTTAATAGAATATCTAAGTATTTTATGAAATAACTAGATATAAATCTGTTATAAAGAATATAAAATTATCGAATTCTACGATTTAGCTAGGTATTCTATTGAATAAAGATTACTTGATTGTTAAAATACAAAATACGGCTCCTTAAAATTCTTTGAATTGATTCTAGTTGCTTTTTTGTCATTTCTGACCAGTTATAACTGCTTTACAATGACTTGGGTGACTACGCCTAAAAGCTTTATATTGTTTTTAGATGTAGGATTTAGATTACATACTTAATTAGCGTTATATGTTTTGAATTATTAACATTCTTTAACACTTTAACCGACTTATCTAATTATTTAATCAAATACCTAGTTTTTCTATGAAATAGCTGATCATACACCTTAACGATGATGGTTAATTTTAAAAGCAAGAAACTCGAAATTAAAATCATTTTTCTGAGGTGTAATTATTGAAATTTATAAAAAGAAAACAGGCAATATGAATTTGAAATAAACTTAAAATGTATAAAGAGGCATGAATATGCATAGTTCAACACAAAAATGCAATAGCTTGAAAGAATGAATTAATGTGATTATAATTTCAAGACAACTGAGAACATGTTAGATATGAATAAATGTTAAAAAAATAATAATAAGTAGATTTATTTACAGAAAATGTTTATTACTAGAATAAAATATGAGGATCGATTAACTGCAAGTAGAGGCAATTTTTTGTGGTAACACAAGCAGTATAATCTTAAGAAATATTGATTTCTACGGATTATGTTCTGATGAAAGACAGTCAAATATTCTTAGCAACATACAGTTCATTCTTCGATTGAAATTGCTGTAAAGAAAAGAAATCATGACCAAATACATCCTGCTATATACTTATTTAGTGAAATGTCAGATTATTGATGGGTCAAAATGAGCAACTTGATATATTGCAAGGGTTTTGTAGTAATGAATGCCATGGACTCCCGCTGATTGTTTTGTTCTGTTGCAAAGAACCATTTTGCCGCAAATTGCATTTGCAGCAAAATGGTTCTTTGCAACAGAACAATTAGATGAAGTCCATTAATGAGTTAAATGTCAGATTACCGGTGGCTAGAAGAGCAACTTGGTATGTAGCAAGGGTTTTACAGTAATAAAAGCCATGGACTCCCGCTGATTGTTTTGTTGCAAAAAACCATTTTTCATTTGCAGCAAAAGGATTCTTTGCAACAAAACAATCAGCAAGAGTCCATTAATCAGTGAAATGTCAGATTATTGTTGGCCAGAAGAGCAACTTGTTATGTTTCAAATGTTTTGTAGCAATGAATGCCATATATTCCCGTTGATTATTCTGTTGCAAAGAACCATTTTGCATTAGCAGAATGTAACAAACCAGCTGCATTACATCATCAACATATTGGGTTACAATATTTGTTTTTATCTTTGCAAATGATAAATTACTACTCAGCGCAACGACAATATCACATTCACGAAAGGTACAAATTTCAATGAATAATGAAATTTGTTCCTGTTCTTCAACTAGCAGAACTCTCTTTACTTCCATAGGCCATTTGGTTGACATCATGCCATATTAACGAATAGACCATATTAGGGCATAGTTTCAACCATGCCTATTCTGACACTGTCGCAATTTTTCTTGTTGATATGTTGGTGTTATCAGAAGCCGTTGGTAAGAAAAGATTTGATGCAAATCTCAAGGAATTACAATGAAGATTAATCATCTAAGGTATTGTATTTCATACAAAATTCTCATAAAATTTCAAAGAATATCAATAATAATTAATTTCATGTTTGAATTGAATTTTACAATTGATAAATCCAGGAATACAAGGCTATTTGTCATTTGATGCTCTATTCCAGTATTCGAGATTTATTAATATAACTCATCGACTATTACTCGATGGATAAACATCTTATCTAAATGGATTTATGTGATCATGCAACAAGTTTCTTGCTTTGAATCTGAATATTGGGGCATATCATGTCATGAAATAAGCAAATTTTCAACGATACGAATTTCAAAATTGCAAAATTCTCTTGTAAATTACCAATAGATTATGTAAATTATACAAAATAGACCTGTAAATTACCAATAGATTATCAAATCCAGTTCCTTTTTATTTGTGGTTTTACAACCTATTAATGACTAAGTAGAGAAAGAAATAAGCATTAGACTTTTTCCTTAACCATAAGATGGCCTACATATTATTTAATGATATAGATTGGTAAATACTATACAAGGTAAATGTTAAAATGGATTTATTACATAATCTTAGTGCAAATTTTTTGGGGAATCAGAAAATCTATGGTGATGACTTTTGAATTGTAAAATTATGATGAAATTACTACCCATATTTTCGTAATCTCATGATAACGTGGGTCATAATTTCATCATATCATTACTTCAAGTGGAAAAAAGATCATACTCCAAAGGTATTGACAAAAGAGCATGCAGCACATACTGATAAGTGCCTGATTTTAAATAAGTCCCTCAATTCAATGTTTATTGATGTTACCATTTTTACCAGCAACAGGAATATTAACCATTTTCTATTAAAGCGGCAGCATAAAAATAAAAAAGAGCAATACCGAGCTCAATTAGAATGAATTGTATGATTGCTGTAGTCTATTTTAATCAATTTGTGGTATTATAATATTCGTATTCACGAAGAATGAAACTACCAAAGTCAATTCATTGTATTTTTCTGTTAAGTTCTTAGATGATGTGGCATGCCATTGGGTAGTTATACTGTTCTTTTTAAATAATTACATAATTATCACTATATATATATATATATATATATATATATAGTGGTTTGGTGGTATAGTGGTGAATACATACATATATATAAATTCAAAATACTCTGAATAATTAGAATTTAGGTCATAGGACATAATATGTGATTTAATCATTTTATGCTTCTTATGAAAAAACAAACAAACCCGTACGACTTTTGGCTCATAGATGGCAGCACCACGTGAATCTTCCAATTTAGAGAATGAAACCAGAGAAGACCCAAAGCCTGGCTCTATTAATTAAATTTATTTAATATTAATTAAATTAAAATAAAAATATTTAATTTGTTTGAGCAAGGATGTGTATTGATTTTTTTATAAAATAAAATAAAATTAAATATACTTCAATTCAATCTTTACGTTTCTTAAAAAAAATTGCTTTTTTTTCTAACAGATTGAGCATAAATTTAAGAAAACTCTACTTTTTATTATAAAAGAAGTTTACCCAAAACATTTTGTATTTGTATTTAGAATAAGACCATGTTATAATCAAAGAACTTAGAAAGCTGAAGTTTTCAAAGAAATAATTTTGATTGTATACATGTGTAGTAACCATTTTGAAAAAAATTGTTTGGAGAAAATTTATCATTTTGAAATAGAAGTTTCAACGTAATTTATAAACTTCGCAACATTTTTTTCACCGAATTTTTTAATTTTTAATTTCGAATTGCATCCCAAAATCAATTTATCAGAATTCAAAATTCATTGTTTGTAAAAATGTTTGTATTCTGAATGCTGTTTTCGTTCAGAGTGGAATTGTACATCGATATACAATGGAATAAGTACATCGATATACATTAGAAGTTTTTATTTTCTTTATAATCTCATCAAATAAATAAAAAAATTACTATAACAATAGAAATAAAAGAAACAATTTCATTACAATGACTTAGTTATACGATTATAATTTAAGAGTAGTTTTCAACATAACTTTAAGGAAACAATTCGATTCCTAAAGCAGCATTTGGATATAAAATATTGCAATATTTTTAGCATTTTAAAAATTGGCTACTTTCAGATGTACTCTGATCAGTTATGAAATATTTTTACAAAAATGAATATTCAGGAACTACTTCAAGTATTTTTCTCTCTCTAATGTTACAAGAAATATTAAAGTAATAACTAAGTTTCAGAGTTGAAGAAAATCCCTCGTCTAAACTGAGGATTAGACAATGAAGCTTTTCTGCCGCGTACGGGAGATAGCAGTAAAACACAATTTACAGCACATCAACAATGATGGCTATATAGAAGACGATTTCCGTTTTGATGTATTCTTATTGGTTTTGGTAATTAGTTTCATTTAAAGCATTTGATAGTTAATACTGCAATTAAAGAACCCAATTTTTCTTCAAGTCAATTTTATTTCAAGCTCATAATATGAAACATTTTAATATAAGTTTTAGATAAAAGAGAATTAAGAACTCTTGAATTATTTCATAAAATTTAAATTGCATTCAGTGAATCTTTTTTAACCATGAAAATAACTGTTATGTTCACAAATTAGCTATTAATAAATAATTTACGCTACATAAAATGGTCATAAATGTTAATAGGAAAATAATCTATACAAATTATTTTAAAAGTTCTATGAAAGTATTATCCTGCAAATAATCTAAATTTCACCTTCGAATTACTTTGTGCATATTCCTCATTTAAGAAGAAAAATCTCATCTTCCATTTGCTCCTTTTTTAATTAAAAAGCGTTATATAAAACTAAACGATTTTGAATTTTTTATGAGATCGGGTAATGGAACGTTTGAATTATTGGTAAGAATTTGTTTAAGTGGAAAAGGTGCATTTAATTCATTATTTTATATTAAATTCTATGTTAAGAAAAAGTAGTTTCGCATTTTTTTCTTTTGTTAAACTAACCTAAAATTATCACATTAAAGAAAAGTGCTTTACTTATTCGATTAGTCACTTAAATTAAAATGTCAATATACACATTTTTTATATATATTTAAAGAATAAAATATTCAGATCACTTTAACTAAACTTTATATCTTTATTTCAGTTGTTTTCTTAAATTACAAAATGTAAAATGTCATTTATTTTAATGCAATTTTTTAAAATCTTTGCTGCAAACTGTAATTTTAATTAATTCCTATTTATTATTAACAGTTATGAACAAATTGAAGTAATTAAAATTATATTCTTAATTGCTAGTAATTTTTTGTAAGATACTAATGTAATAATTATACTTAAACTCAATAGAAATTTTAGAGGAAACTTAAAATCAAACAATAATTATTTCATAATTTAAAATAATCTTGTGAACTTTAGTAATATATATGTAGATATGTTTCCCTGACTTCAAAAGTTTTATATCCTTTAGTTTGGATTGAACTACATAAAAATTGTTTGTGAGGTAGAATTTACAATTTATTCTACAAAGAGTATTATTTAAACAATAAATTTATTTGCAAAATATGTTTTAATGATAAGAAAACAATGCTCATAATAAAAAGATATACCGATTTAATGTATATAATCTCCAATATTACGTTTTCTTCAAATATTGGTTAGTTAAAATAATTAATATATTTTGTATTCATAATAAAGTTACAAATTTATTAAAGATTTGATGGATCTTAATATTTGTTACCATTCTAAATTTAATAAATGTGAAATTTTTTTGATTTGAATAGTTGATGGAACTCTGAAAAACATTTTAATTGATGGAGTAAAAATATTTTTAAGAATATATTTATACATAGTTTTCTAAAGTTATATATTTGTAAGTTACAACAAGTTTTGTACAATTTATTATGACATTTTTAATGTAATTCTAATTAAAAATTTTAAAATTTTGAGAATAATTATATGAAATATATAAATGTACACATAAAATGTGAAGGATAATAATTTTAAATAAAATTATAACTCATTGATATATTTTCAGTATAAAATAAAATGCTTCTAAATTGGCATTGTTAGAAATAATTAAATCTTTTCCTTTTCTTAAGACATAGTTATAGGAAGAACATTCGAAAAAATAACGTTTGCCGTTATTTTTCTTTTCTATAAAAACATCTGCCACATTACCACGTGAGCTTAATCACAATCCTTTCCTTACCAGCATTCAGCATTATTTGATCCATTAAAGAAAATGATTCCTTAACGTATATATTACTGTTGCCACCTTGGTTAAGCAGAATTCTCTCGAGGAAATAAAAAAAAATGGAAATCAAACCGGAAATGAAGTCATGGACTCCCTGGATCATAGTTAACGAAGATTGAAAGACGTCGACGTTAAACGATCGGTTGGCTCGTCAAGCTGACGACCAAAGGATCAGAAATTTGATGATAATGATTACGATTACGATTATGATCACGAGGGTAGATTTAGCCTTGATAAAGTTCGAGCTTAAGACGGGTAATGTTCAGAGTTGATCGTAACGCACACCAACCTCATGGGAGAAATATTAAGAATGTGTTAACGGGCCCAAGATAGTCACTTAAGATTTACTAAACTTGCGAACTTTAAGGCTCTAGTAATAAGTTTTAGTATAATAACTATCTGTTTCTAAGCCCAGAGATTTAACTAGATCTTGTTCGCACCCAGAAAGAGAGAGTAAAATATTTCTGTTGTAAAAGCTGTTTTACTTCTAAAATTTCAATTTGCAATCTTATTTGAGATATATTCTTTGGAAGGGATAGAAAAATAAATGCTGTGTGATTTAATTAATTCCTTATTCCCTTTAGAATAAGTCAAGAAAACTATTAAATAAAAATTGAAAAAATACCATGTAATTTACTATCGAATGTAATTAATTATTAAATATTTTTCATTCATTCATGATTATATAAAAATTAATGTGATGAAAACATTTCTGTTTACACTTGAAATTTAAGAAATAAATTTTGTGGAGTAAAAGGAAATATTATACAATAGCTTTATTTTCCTAAAATAAGTTTAAAAGTCATTTAAAACGCATAATTTATTAATAAAGGGTAAAGAAAATTAACTAGCAAAGGTTTGCAAAGGAATTTTCTATCACAAGGCAAAAGAAAATACATTTCATAGAGTAGTAATTTCTGAAATATTATTATATGTTCCATTCAAAGCTAATTTATTTTAAGTTTAAGGTTTATATATTGTAAATCATATAAATCAAATGAAAAACTTTTTTTAATACATGATAGTAGTAGTAGTACTATGCTTTAATATATATCTTTTGGAAAAAAAATCCTAATCGTAGAATAAAATCGAAATTTTTTGAATGACGTCATTAATAATTAATTTATTGAAAGAAATTTATTTCATATTTTCTATAATATATTTAGACATTAAATTTATGAAATTTAACTCAGAAACATAATAACTTATTTGTTTTTGATTGCATTCATATTAAATGAGTTCTAGAATTTCCAAGATTAAAGCAACTCAGTCTTCTGGTTTTCAAATATTTCTGAACTAAGTTTTAAATTATTGAATATTAAATTTCGAACCAAATATGATTTAATACTCAAATCATTTAAATATTAATGATATTATTTATTTAAAACATAATTTTTTATTCAATTTCACCAGTAATTCAACATTGATAGTCAACAATATCAATGTTGAGTTACAGTACAGTCAATGTTGAGAGAAAACTTGCTGATAAAATTAAAATAAATCATTTGCATTTAAATTTTTCTTCAATTTTGCTTTGTTGTGAAAAATATTTTCTGAGATATCGAAATTTTTACATACGTATAAAATTAGACTCGGTGGCAAAACAGCCTATATGGGGACCTAGGCCTACAGTGGCCATATATATTTTTATAACCAAGGGCCCTTAAGTGTGAAGCATATGTTTCGGTTAGGTGGTCAGCCTAATGCTAAAGCCCCAGTGCTTAGTTCCCAAGCATGCTTGGTACTCAGTTTTATCGATCAATTTGAAGGGATGAAAGGTTGAGTCGACCTTGCCCAAGTCTGAGGACAGAATCTCGAAGCAGTGTGGTTGGAGCGTGAAACGATGGCAGTAAGGCATTAGACTTCAATAATTAAAATATGCAGAAAAAATTTGTACAAATTTAAGTGATTATGCCATCAAAAACTTTTATTATTCCTATTTCAAATAAATAAATCAAGAAATTAAAAAAATATAATAATCATTTTAGCATTGAATAGGAAAAATGCATTTTCTACCATACTTCATTTTTATATATGCCATTATTAGGAGAAAATTAATTCCTTATTTTTATGTGAACTCTATGTAACTTGTTTCGTATTTTCTTAGCAGGAAGATTTAAAACTGTTTTAAGGGCTATCTTTAGGTTCTGGGCGGTGCTAACGACTGCTAATAAGCGGTCAGCGTTTTGACACTTTATCGACAATTTTGAAGATGATGTTCCCTTGCGAGTTGCATCGTTAACATCAAAATTCCTTGAACTGAATCGATGATACCGAAATTGTTGTTGTACCGTACTGTAACCATAACTGGCTATTACAGTATCGGAACAATAAGTAGCATTCACTATTTCAATCGTATTTCCCTATTTATCAAAGACAAATTGCAAAATATGCCAAATTATTCCTGTTGAATTGCACTTTTAACACTCTTTAACTCATAAATAAATGGACCAAAAGAAAAAAAGCAAAAGAAATTTTTTAGTGGGAAATACCACCTTTCAAACGAGAATAAATCTGTAATTGATCGATCGATAATTTATAAAACTTCAATCACTGCTGAATGCTACCAAAAATAATAGACTACTTTTTCCCCAACCTAACATAATATGAAAATCTATTATTGAAGGATTGAAATACAGTTTTTAAATTGAATAAATACGGAAGAACAGTGGGAAGTAAGCATTGATTATTTTTTGGGACAAAAAATACCTTGATTGTTTTAATAAAAATATATTAAGGGTTAAACGAATCCTAAGTTTACCTATATTGTATAGAAATCTTAATCAATTAATTAATTTCTTGAAAAATATTGACACGTTTATCAAAGGATTACTAGTTTAAATTAGAGCAGAATTATATGAAGTCCATTAAGTAAACAATCTTTAGAACTAAGATTTTCAATCATATATTCTTGAAAATGCACTAGTGGTATAGAATTTAAAGTCACGTTAAGTTAGAAAAGAGTTGAAAGCTTGACTTTTGAAGTGTATATTCTATTATAAATAAGTTCCTCAAAGATACATTTTAATATCTATGAAAATAATATGACTTGAATGAGCTTCCTTAATTAAATGGATAACATTCTCCCAAAGGGAATAATTTAAATTCAAAATTTTACTTTTCTTATGTGAACTGTCTCGTATTTTTAATATTAAAATGCATTGCTAATATTTTTGTTAAGAATATAATATTTTGAAATCATATAAGATAATACTTCCACAAATTTTGGAATATTAAATTATGTTCTAATATTTTTGCCATCATATTTACCATCATGATCTTTTTATGATTTTTCACCTTGGAAATAGCACGAGAACTTTGAGAAATATTCCAGGATGTATAGAATCTGTTAGAATCTTTTCTAACAAAAAAATAATTCTTCAGTAACCAAATAAGATAATAGTCCAAATTATAATATTATAATATTATTTTCAAATTATAATATGGTGCTTATTTGTAGAGTTATTATGAGTTGTTTTTATATACAAATGATATTCATCTCACCATATTCACTTAATTTGACAATAAAAATTCAAATTACAATTAGTATGAAGCATTAATAAGTTTTAGTTTGCAAAAAAAAACTTTACAACAAATTTATAAGAGCTAAAATTACACATCTACTGTATATTTCCTTAATAAAAAAACTTTTTTAAAAGTAATGTTAAGTATTATTTAAGCAAACTCTCTTAGTATTTTTACTGATGCTTTTGTTTTTCGTAACTTTGTTCATACCTTTGAAAAACTTCTTTCAGAATCAATCTTAATTCTAGAAAGTCACCTACTTTTGATAATTACGGGGTCAAAATTCTAATTTAAATTATTTTATGTTAATAAAAAATGAGTATTATCATCTATGGAGAATTAGGAAAAATAAGGTTCTTTATCAATCACATCTTAATGATAATATTAATTAATAAGATAAGAACGTTATGTTATTAATTATTATCATCACTGATGTGTATGTGCACACACACACACACACACACACACACACACACACACACACACACACACACAGTAGCC
>JAPDSC010015003.1:35750-59587 GCA_026290005.1 Latrodectus geometricus | reverse complement strand
CATTAATTTAAAAAAATAATCCGGGTAAAATCCTAATATTTCACTTGAATTTTGAAGTATATGAGACACTATTTTACCTTTGTTACCCGGGGTGATAAAATTCTTTAGATATAATTCCTGTAAATTTCAGAAGATAATTTTTTTAATTCGATAAAAATGTATATTTTCAAATTATTAAAATACAATAATTTATTTAAATATATAAAGTATTAGTTTACTTAAAATATAAATTGATTTCACAAGAACAAATCAGTATAATAAGGTATTTCCATCGATAATGAATTTGAATGGTAAATTAGTTACCACACAATAAAAAAGTTGCATAATAACAGAAATTAAAATTTGGATATATGATAAATAACTGCTGGAACATGATATATAATGATTCCATTGTTAAAGAATTTTTTATTTAGAGAAAAAATGTTGGTTTTTTTGAATTTCATAAAATTCAACTTAAAATTATTGAAAGATGAATAAACGCATTCAATTCTGTAAATAATTGTTTTTACAAAGAATTGTTGAACTTTTTTTACAGAATTGTGTTTATTGGGAAATATATTTATAAGGAAAAGCTACACGAAAATGTATAAGGTATTCATTAAAAGTATAAGTAGTTTAAGCATTCCTATAAAAATTGAAAAAAAAATTGATTCACTCTATAAATGTTATTTATATTAAAAAATATTTTAAAAATGGCTTATTCTTTTGGCTGAAAGTATTTGTTACCATTATATAAAAAAGAGCCCCGACAAAATGGAATCTCAAAACTCCATAGAAAATTGCATTTGTTTGATTACAGGCAATATTTTTCAAATATATCGCAATTACATAAGTATCAAAACAGAATTAATCATTCATTGTAGATTTTACGAGATTTTGATTTTGCATATTTTCTTTACTAGACTTATTTGTCTTTATATTAAAGTAATCGATAAAATTTTCAACGATGTTTTTTCTTTACAAAACAAAGAATAACTAAGAATAAAAAATAACATTTTATGTAAGCAATATTCAATTACAACAATTAATAGCATTTTATAAGTTTCTTTTATTACTTAATCAAAAAATGCATATCTTTGGTAATTTTAACAAAGTTTGCATGTATTTTATTTCCAATAAAGTTGGATAAAAAAAAGAAAACATTCATGGATTTTTTTAAATAAATTTTTATACATTTGAAATAAAATTTATTTTTAAGAATTTTTAAATAAACCTCAACAATCAATATAACAAATTAGATCTCACCGAATTAGCATATAAAATCTTCACCAAATAATTTGTTAATCATTTTGCAAAAAAATTAAATTTTTGCATAAAACATAGTTTTATTTTATAATGGTGGTATGTTTTAAAAATGTATTCCGCTTTTAGATCCATTCTGCTTTTATATTTGATCATTGCACTTAGAGTTAATGTCACCCCCAAAAAATGCTTGTCAATCTCTTTAAACAAGTTTGCAACATCGACGTTTGATGTCTTGCAACGAGCCATTCAGAGATGACGACTCACTATCTAAAAGGCCCACAATACATTGCCGAGTAAGTAAAAATCTCTTAGGCGAGAAAAATACATCCGTTCAGCATTCTAACAAAAAATAACCTTTCCAAAAAGCAGGAAAAATCTTAAAAGGAGAATCCGCCAAGTGCGCCATAAACAATTCCCACTACAAAATGAAGAGCGGCTCACCCTAACACAAAGGGACGAGACGCTGAAGAGGGATATCGAACAGGCGGGATAGAGGGTGGTGTTGCCACAGCCCCATCACACAAAACTGCTGACTCAAACGCGCTTTATTCCTCATATAATAGCACTAACTCAAGGCACAGAAGGCAGTAACTTATGTATCCACAGCGTCGTGATGGAATTTTATTCCATCTCGGAGAATAGGGCTAAGGGGGGGTGGTCGAAGATAACTTTTAGATGTAGCAGGGGGATCTGATTTGTAGCTTCCGCGGCTAGCTGGTCTTGTCATCAAGATACTTGTGGAGATAATGGACATTAAGCAATTTTTCCCCTTCGTTCTCGTACAGAAGATGGTGTTGGCGAGAGGATCTGGCTTTATTATGCGAGCGGGTAATTGAGTGTAGTTCCTAAGATTACTTGCTTAAGAAAGCATGAGGGTTAGTGCTTCTATTTCATGGGCGATACATATTTATTCTCTGATATGTATTGGAGAAAAGGAATAACAACCCTCTTACTAAACATCATTTAGTCAATTATTTCCTGTATTGATGAAATTGTTTGTTATAACAACTGCTTTAGCGTACTTTGTTATTTACAGAAACAATTTATGCCCCTTTACTAGAATCCCCTTTACGAACTATAATCATTAGAATATAAAAAAATAAATCAATTAAAAAAATGTATTTGAAAAAGTTCAGAATTAATTAAGAAAAGTGTTAAAAAAGCAATATTATTCTAAGGGAATATTAAGTGGATAAACAGATTTTTTAACGATCATTTTCATCTTTAAATTTTGGCATTACTATATCGTATGAGACAAGCCATTATATTTATTTACAAAAATTTCTAATAATCTATATGCACATTAATTTAAATAGAATAGTCAATATTTATTTGAAAAACATGCATTTTTATATAGACTTTCCGTTAATAATTTAGAATGTTAGAAGATTCGATGTTGTTGTTGTTTTGTGCCAGCTAGGCTGGCAATATGGTGTGCTCCACTCCACTTTTCCAGCAGTATCGTAATTTGGTATGGAGTCCGACTTCCTCAGTACACAAATACCATAGATTTACAGGGTAGGCAACTATTCACAGCCTATTTATTCAAGAAAAGGAAAAAAGACAAGAGACAGAGAGAGAAAGTAAATCCATGCCCGAACCGTGATTTGAACCCAGGACCTCCCCATCCGCTGTCAGGTACGGTAACCACTAGATAGGTAGATGGTTGGGCAGCAGAAGATTCGATGTGAATATTACATAATATTATTAGTGTAAGATATATCATCGATATTTTTGTAGGATCATCGGTGAAGTTACTGTTGTTGTAAATATTGTGTCAGAAATTTTTCATTTCCAAAAACAAAATAATGGTTAGAAAATATTGATTATCTATAAGATTAATAAGCTAAAAAAGTATATAACTGAATTAATTTAATTAATATATTTAAAGTAAAAATAAAAGCTCCATAATCGTCTTTAAAAACTCTTAAACATTAAAATGTAAATGTAGTTTTGACATATGAAATTTAAATTTAAATATTTTTAAGAGGTTGTATGTAAAATATTAACTGACGAGTTTTTGAAGCAAAATTAAATATTTAAACTTTATAAATTAGTTGAAAAGTACAGATTCATGCAAATCAGAGAAGATTTTGGCAAGAAAATAACTATATCCATATTTAAAATTAATAGGTTCGTAAAATTCAAATCGTATAAAAGTTACACGCACAATAAAACGTAAGTTAAATTCAATTTCCATTTAAATATGACAAACCAACATATTTTCTTCAACAGCTTTTTGAAAAGGAATAAAATGTGAAGATAAAATTTTTAATAGAAGCTACAGTAAACGCTTTTTTCACTTCACTCGATGATAAAAACATTCCTTTTAATATTAAATTTTCCAAGAATAATACGAAATATTTTTTTATTAAAGTTTAATAAAATGTTTTTATGATTAAAAAATAAATCACGATGAAAAACATGATTTCTTCCTAATAAAAACATTTTATAAAAAGTTTCTAAAAATTATTTCTCTGGAAATATTATTATTGAATAAATGCGTTGGCAAATAAAACCAAATTAATAAAAAATGAAAAAAATGAGATTTTATTTTTTGCAAAATAAAACTAATGAAAGACATTTCCTTTAAAACATCGAACCGTTTTAATAAAAAAGGAAATATAAATATCAAAAGATACACACACGTTAATGACAGCGAGTTAATTTCTAAGAACCTTGTTCAAGAACAAAATATCTTTTGTTTCATTTGAAATTATCGACTTAATACCCACTGAAATAGAAAAAAGGAATAAAAAAAGAATACATTTTCGCATCGTACGGTTACAGGGAGGAACAAAGATCTACCGCGCAGAAATTATGAATAATTTTTCGCCATCGTTTGCATTTTCCCCTTCTTTTGTCTCAACTCATAATGAAGAGGGACACAAGCATATATAGAGAGAGAAACGAAATGAAGTGAAGAGAGTGGTGGAAAAAAAAATTGTTGTAAAAGTTGCAGAGGCTCGCAGGTTCTTTTGAAAATTTCAATCTTAATAATCGCTAGAGGGCGCCGGCTAATCATTGCTGCACGGTTACCTAGGAAGAAACAAGAACAGAACTCTGTGATCGTGTGATTAGTATGTGATTTCCAAAAACAAAAATTTTTCCTCTTTGCATTATATTGTGAAGTGCACCTCATCAAGATCAAAAGATTCCGCAACTTGAAAGAGTAGCATGAAAGGCGCTGAAGCAAAGGATTTTTTTTTTGTAACCGAGTAGAAATTAGAATGATTCGAAAATATATTTCGTTTTTATTATACGATAGAAATTGTTTCAATATTTCGCTGTTTAGATTTTTTTCTGTCGAACTAATACAATGTGACTAACTTTTGCTAAAGCAAAAATTTTCTATGGTGATATGATGTTGTTTGATCTGTAGCAGAGAACCGATTAATTGTGAAAAATAATAATAATATTACGAGTGCGTCTTATACTGTTATTATGAATAGCGAATTTTTTATTTATTTTTTTGGAAAGTCAAAAATTCATGATGTCATTTATTTTTTGTTTTTTTCATGCGCACTTTTGTCTTCAATTTATAAAGAAACATTTGAAGGCTTTTACCATTTCAATGTTCTTACATATATAAATTATAATAATATATAAGGATTTTAAAATTTTAACAATTAAAATTATATTATCTTTAAGATATACATAATTTATATTTTTCATTTGGTTTTTCATTTAAGATTCAGGTAGATTAGAATTCTTCTTTTAATTTGATCACATTTTAACTTTAGAACTAAACATTTAAAAATAAATTATTTAACACCGTCTGTAAATTATTTAATACTTCTGTTAGCATTCTTGGCTCTAACAAATAAAAAATAATGGCTCTTTTTTATAATAAAATTATGCATTATGTTAATATAATATATATTAGTTGTCTTCTTAAGCGAAAACAACTAAACTTTGTGGCATGACAGCCCATCATGTCCCGGTTAGGTTGTCAGCCTAACGCGAAACTCCCAGTGTTTAGTTACCAAGCACACTTGGTACTCAGTTTTATTGACCCAGTGAAGAGATGAAAGGCTGAGTTGAGTTGTGTTCATAGAAGAAGTTTAACGAAAATTTTTCCTATATATATTTTTTAATTTTAAAAATATTGTATTAGTTAAGAGATTAGAATAATTTTGATTAAAAAAATTCTTTTTTCCTAGGCCATCAGAATTTACACCAAATAACCTAGTAAGTCACAATAAAAATGGTAAATATTTATTTCATATAAATAGACTTTAAAGACAAAAACTATGCACTTTAATGATAGACGAAAGGATGGAATAAATTACAGATAAACAGTCTAGAAGAATTTCTTCAAGCCCATGAGAAAACACATCAATTTGACAATCAATACACGATAATCAAGAGTGCATGAATTAAAAATAGATAATAATTCGAAAAGTGACGCCCAACCTGTCTAGTGGTTAGCGTAACTGACTACGTATGGGGAGGACCTGGGTTCGAATCCCGGTTCTGGCATCGATGTACTTTCTCTTTCTCTCTCTGTGTTTCTTGTCCTTTCCTTAGATAAATGTAGCCCCCCCCTTTAAACGGATCTGTGATGGTGTGGGCGTGGGCGATGCTACTCGTACCTCCGTAATTTGGTTCACAGGTGCCCACCGTATAAGGATAAAATGAGTAGCAGTTTCCGGCCTTGTTGCGGAAAATGGGCTAATGTACTTACTTACTTGCTCAAGGGTGCCCGCCATTAGATAAAAAAATATTTAGAAAAGTACACTGATAATAAAAAATTACACTAAAAGTATACTTCCTAATATGAAATTGATCCACAAGAATACCTTTTTGATTCTATTTCAACAAAAGTATTAATTAATATAACGAAGTTTCGATTGTTAATGCATATTATGGATTCTTTGATATCCTAATTAATATCTTGATGTTTCTTATCTTAATCCCTATTTCTCTCTCTCTTCAATCAAAATAATATATCTTGAATACTGATTATATCGATTATAAATATGGTGTAAAGTTTTAATTTATATAAAATTTTATATGTTTGAAAAATACTCGTAATATTTTCCTCTATTTTATGGAAATATGAATATAAACTGAAATTAATTTACATTTAAGTAAATCAAAAATTTAATAGAAAGTGAAATTTATAAGTACAAATGATATTTATAATTAGAATAGTTTAAATTCTGTAAAATTAAAAATTTTCTTTAAAATGTTCGATCTGTAATGAAATTCTATTTGTTTACTTTTTATTGGAAAATATATTGGGTAAATAGAAATCAAATTGTTATTAAATTTATAAGTTTAAATGAAAATTTTTTCAAACTATATATAGTAAAAGCTTAGATTTTTTAAATAAATTCATGATAGAACATGACGAAAAATGCTATATTGAAATAATATTATAACGGCGAAGAAAATAGTTTCTTTAAAAAAGAAATTGAAAATGTGATTTATTAAGAAATTAATTAGTCAGGTAATTTTTATGCTTGTGATTACTTTACTGTAAGTATAAACTACAGATTTATTTAAATTGAAATAACCATTAGAAAGTGAAAAGAATGTATACATTTCCTTAAGTACAACTCTAGTAACCTCGGACTCAGTCAATTTTTCGCCGGGGGAAAATAACGAAATAGAAAAAGAAGAAAATCGAAATGATTGACCCGATTCGATGTTTTAATTAACGTCCTTAATCGAAATGGAATGGAATTCCGCAAACGAATTTACTCCGTAGCATTCGATTTCGGTAATGCGTCTTTTATTCCAGAAAACGTGAAGTGCTCCTGCGGTCGAGGCTAAGAAGAACTACGTTTAAACAATTTTCAGCATTAATGGATTAATTATTTTCTTTTCTCCTTTGATTAAAGTCACGCGAAATGAAAACTTTTCTTCTTTCGAATGTCAACTTCATGGCTTAATCTTCTAAATCTGTAATTATTAAGAATCGATTTCTTACAGCTTTTTATTCGCCCTCTCATATGAAGTGTTCATTTTCTTCATTAATGAGTTCTGACAGGCCTTATTATTAAAACTCCCTTACGATAAAAAATGTATTCATTTTTTTTGCAATAATAAAGTTCTCTTCTTTTGAAGGATACATATTTTTAGATTAAAAAGGAATATGACGAGGAAAAATTATTCTTGGATAAAGTTGATTGGATACCATGGATATTTTTTTTTAAGAATTGTCTGTCGAAGCTAGTTACGTCATTTTATTCGCGTTGTGGCTCTTTCCTAAGATTATTTTCTATCGAAGAAGACAGCAGCTGGTTATGATTAAGAATTTCATATTCGATGGCTTGTAATTTCTAATTTATTTTAGTTAATAGAATACCGAGGAGCTACTTTGGAATATTAATTACGGTAATTAGTTGTCGTATTTCCTTATAAATATCATTAAAAATCTAGTGTACTAACTATATGCTCAGATTCACTTAACAACTAGAATATTTAATGTTCATTTTGTCAACTAAATTTTTGCTTTTGTAGTTTATACTTGGTCGTATTTTTCAGATTTAAGCTTAATTCTCGGGAAATATTTATTACTGTCATTAATATTTTAAAATATTGCATATTAATGATAACCTTAAAAATACATTATTGGAGCTTCTAGCAAAAGTACCACCAACATTTTTAAATCAAATAATTTTTGCTTATAATATATATATAAATTCTCCAATATTTTTTTCTTAGTATTTCTAATGGCGGGCACCCTTGAGCAAGTAAGTACATTAACCCATTTGCCGCAACAAGGTGGGAAACTGCTACTAATTTTATCGTTACCTGGTAGACACCTGTGAACCAACTCACGGAGGTACGAGTAGCACCGCCCACCACAAACCCGTTTATAGGGTGTCTATAGTCATCCATCATTTGAGGAAAGGACAAGAAACAAATAGAAAGAGAAAGTACAACCATGCCCGAGCCGGGATTTGAACCCAGGTCCTCCCCAACCGTAGTCAGTTACGCTAACCACTAGACAGGCTGGGTGGCTCAATTCTCCAATATATATATATATATATATATATATATATATATATTAATTCTCCAATGGGTTGATAAAATTGAACCAAGCATGCTTGGGAACTAAAGACTGGGTTTTTTGCGTTAGACTGACCTTTTAGCTGTAAAATATGCTTCACATCCTAGGTCCTTCGGTCATGAAAACAGATATGGGACTGTAGGCCTAGGTCTCCATTTAGGCTGTATTGCCACCGAGTCTAGTTTTATACATATGTAAAAATTTCAATAACTCAGAAAATATTTTTCACAACAAAGCAAAATCGAAGAAAAATTTAACAATATTTAACTTTTTTTTTATCTCAGGAATTGTTGAGAACGTGAAACATATAAAGGGCTACAAGCAGTTTGCATGTAGCTAAATATAGCTGCTTTATGTTAATGATTGGTTTATTATTAAAGGTACCCTCAGCAAATGCAGATCACAAAATTTTGGAGTTATCACCACATTAAACAATGACGATTGGGTACAGTGCTCTTGTATGAGTGGGTACAACAGTTGACATCTCAGAAGCTTAATTCTTGGTTTATTTGACTATGTAATTTTAACATTATTGAAGAATTAAAGTACAATGGACGTGTTAATAAGTGTATCAGAAATACTGCAACTGATAATGTACTGTTAGTAAAATAAATTGAGGTGATCACCTGCGGTCAAACATTATCAAAGCTATATTTTATTTCATTAGATCCAGACACGCCTGTTTTCTGTTGATGTAGCATTACTTGTTTATTGATATATATGCAGAGCCTGCATCATTAGATATATACAAATGACTCAATGTATGTCCAGAAGAAATCACAATGTTTCAAGATTTATATTCAAAGCACAGTTTTGATAGTGTAGATTAGAAAGTATTCAATTCCTTAACTATTTCCTAAATTGAATGTTCAATTAACGTTTTGCGATGTAAGGCATTATATTTCCATCATCTTGTCTCCTAATGTATGTACAAAACCTTTATCTAACCATAGCAATCGATAAGTAATACATCGTTCATAAAAACCCTAATACCCTATAAAACTCAATTTTTATTTAAAAAAAAACAATAAAACAGATTATTTTTCATTTGAATTCGATAGAAATGGAATTAAAACTCACTACAGAGAGTACTCGTGTTTTAAGAATTCGTTTTGAAGATTAAAGTGAGTGTCCCTTTTATGGCTTCCAATAATTTAGAATTGTGATTTTTAAGCTTTTATTTATTAATACTTGTATTTAAAATATAGTGAAATGTTTTAACGATGATTTTTTTAATTAAATTGAAATTTGAAATAAAAACAGCAAATTTAATCTGGTTCGTTTATCAATATACGGTCGTTTTTGGCACACAAGGGGTAGTTAAACCATTACCTATAGATTAAAATGATGCCACTATGATACCCAACTCAAAATGTACTCTAAGTTTACCAGAAATATTAATATATCGCTAAATTCAAAATAGTTAGCATAAAAAAACAAATAACTGAAAATATTGTCACCGAATTATTTTGATTTGATTACTTCGATGTTTATACATGTTTGATTTTTTACTTGATCAGTTGATTTCAATTATAAATAAAATATTTATAAGAGTACATATAATATTTCATTTTAATTTCTTAAAATTTCGATTAAAATATATTTTAATCAAAATAGTTATTTTCCTCCAACACAATTAAATATTAATAGAAGATTAAGTTAGAAAGAGGAGTCACATTGAAGATAGAAGAGTTAATTCAATTTTAAATATTGCAAATGAGTTTTTACTTTTTTCTCTACAATATTTATCTCAGAAGAGTTTAGCAAAAGAATGTACATTCAGTCCAAAAGCAACCATAAATATAAACTTAAAATTAAAGCTGTATAGACAAGGTACATAAATAAATACTAAGACAGGCGATTTCGAAAAGTTAAAAATAAATGTTAAGTGAGACAAAGAAATATTAATCAAGACAAGTAGAAGAAAAGAAAGCGAACACCAGTTGGGGACGTAACATATTTATCATGTTACTCTAATTACAAAACCTGGAGAGAGAGTTTCTATTTTCCAATTCAAATTCTTATAAATATATTTGCATAAAATGGAATGCATAGTTATTACTTTTCAACGTCTGGATAGGATAATTGCATTTAGCGAAACAACTAAAAATCATTTTAACTTTGTTAGCGAGAATTTTACAATCGATGCAATTATCGGTTGATTAACATTTTGAGATCGATTAAAATTTTTAAGGGAAAACACTTTTACTGTTTTCTTTGCAAGAAAATAAAATAAATTAAGTTATGAGAAAATAAGAAAGTTAAATTATTATTTTTTAAGAGCTATGTTGATTATAAAATTTACTTCATGTTCTTTTTATTATGAATTTCACATTCCAACTCAACAACATACAATTTTAAGTTTGTTTTTTATCTAGTATAATTTATATTTTTCTCAATATCATATTAAAATTATATAAATATTTTATTTTTAAATTTTTTTGCATTCTAGGGATTATAGTGATTGTGTTCTTAAATTGTTTCTTAAAAAGTTTACTATAGTATTTTTGAAACATTTTGATTTAATATTGTCTAATCAAAAAATAAAAGAATTTAAATTATTAAAATATTTGAATCTTCGCTTTTTAGAAATAGTAATTATATTAGTTTGGGAAAAAAGAAATCCATTATTTTTACGTGAACTTTTTGTAAGTTCATTCAGATTCGCTTTGTAAAAAGGTTTAAAACAGTTTTTATGTAGATTTTTAGGTCTTGTGCGAAGCTACGACTGCTGACATGCTGTCAAATTTGATAATTTTTGATATTTTATAGACATTCTCGACGATGCTGTATCCATGCGAGGTGCATCTTTAGCATCCAATACCCAAACGGAATCGACGAAACAAAAATTGTACGTAACTGGTTGTTACAGTCTTATATAGGACGATAAACACCTTTCACAATTTTACCTATCTTTTTCGCCGTTACAAGAGAAAAACGAAAATGTATCGAATTTTCTGTTTGTTGTCTTCCATTTTTGAAACCTTGTACTCGGAACTGAATTAATCAAACAAAAAACCGCAAGAGGATATTTTAATGTCAAATGTCACCTTTTCAACGAGCATAAATCTGAAATTATTTGATAGATACCTCACGAGATAGCGATCTCTACTGACGTCTACCGAAAAAATAATGGATAACTTTTTCCCCAAACTCATATTTATGAATTTCAAAATGCTCTTATCATTACAATAATAAAAATAAACATTTTCAATTTGTTAAATGGTAAATGAGCGTAAATAAATATTTCTCACTAATGGAAGCACTACATTTACAGATATTAAAAGTTTAAGAATGAAGAATTTTTAAAATAAAGCAAATCAAAATGCATGCATTTATCAAGAGAAAGCTCTTGTACATTGCGTTTTTAAAAAACTACTTAAAATACATAAAATCCCTAACCTATTTAATTCAATGAATGCTGTATATTTTTATTATCAATGCCAATGAAGATTTCTTTATTTTCGAGAAATGGCTTCTTGAATTTTACTCACAAACACTTCTTGAAAATATAATTCCCTTGTTTTATTCCCTTTCGTGATACTTCTTCTAAGATAATGAAATGCATCGATTAAAGTCCAGAATAGTCTTTAGAAATATGACACTATCTCACTGGGATCATAACAATGTCTAACAGCTCTTCTCTTTCTCTGTCCTCTCTTTGATACCCCTACCTGACTTTTCCCTTGTTCAAGGAATTACCATATCCATGGACTCCATTGCTTCAGTCCATTTTTCTGCCGCTCGCTCATTTGAATATTACCCTAAGCAGAGAAAAGGGATAATATCTTCCGACCAGATATGTATACACACACACTGAAAACCGTGCTGTTAATGAGAGCGCAGCTCTTTCCCCTTTGAGAGGGAAAAAGAAGGAAAAGGGTTTTCATATTCATGTACAATCCGTCCCTCTTTTCCCTTTTCGGGAAGAAGCCTCGATTATGGATGATCTCTTATTTGATGTTATTATTTATTGTTACTGTTATCCGTCCTCGGATCGTCGTTCCGGTAATAGCGGTCTATGTTTGTCTTGAGAGATATGGAAGGTTTTTAATGCTCCCCATGTCAAATGTTGCTGCAAAAAGCCGTGACAAAAAAAAGTGATGCATGCTTTCTGAGAGGGTTGAGTGTCATAATCCCGTGGGAATGGTGCCGCAAAAGCACACTGACATGGCTTTTAGGCATAATGCGATGAAAGCAGTGATTTTTAACACATATAAAACAAGGTCATTACCTAGATCGAATTACAGCTGGCTCAACCCCTGCATGCTAATTCAAGGGGGAATTCTCAGTTTCGAAATTATGTAATTCAAATGTATAGGGAAATCAAAACCATATATAATATAACAAAAATCTTAAATAAAAGTTATCGTTATAATACATAATTTTTTTAAATGATTTTAATTGTAATCAATAAAAAACAAAAATGTCGTTCTTAAATCTCAGTGATAGTATTATTGCTTGCTTGATTTTGATCGATTAACTGCTATCTTTTATCAATACATTGGAGTTAAAAATGTATTGATAAAAAATAAGCAATCTGTAAAAATAGGCAATCTGAAAGTTAAGAAAAAAGTTACACATTTGAATATCTTACTTATAAACACATCGATTTTTATCTGAAAAGTGACAATCTCTATAGCCATATCTCAAGGTATTGACTTACTTACCAACTATTTTATTTGGTGACAAAATCAGTACTTTGATATATTCTGAATGTCTTATTTGGTGATTATATTCCAAGGCATATTCTAAGATGTTACAAAATATTGACTCCATCACCAAATATTTTACGTCTCAAATATTTGCATTAATTTACAAATTAGTAGCATGCTTATTATTAATAACGTAACTAAAAGTATGACATTATAGCTTATTTTACGTATTTTTATACATACAATATAATTTGTAATCTTATTTGATTTATATACCTTAATAAATATAATTTGCTAGATATTTAGATGAATAAAGAAGAAGTGACAAATATTTAGACCTCCCATACTTTCATTTTATGTTTGTTCATAGTCCTAATTCAAATATAATTTTATCACTCTCATTTTAAGTATCGTTTGTTAATGTTATTACACTTTGCAGAACAGCATAAAAATGAAACATAGAAACATTTACTAAGAGCTAAAAAAAAACGGATATATTACTAAGGAATGGATAATGTAAAACAAAAAAATGGAGTGTTACAACTCACAGGCAAAAATACTTACAGCATTTTAGAATTTTTTTTTTTAAAGAAAGACATCGTTTAACTTTTAAGGTTTTTGCAGTGTAAACAACTAAGTTAAAAAGAATGTTAAAAAATATTCGAACTTTATGCAGAAATTTCAACTTTAAATTCTTCCTTTTAAGATAGTAAGAAAAACTCTGAATAAATTATGAGCTTGCAAGAAGTTTTCTTTAGGGAACTCATTTATAATTCTCTTTTGCACCATGCAAAAGATTCGTTTTTAATGTGGCTTGCTTGTTAGAGCAACATTTTTTTTTCATCCAATGTACACTAGATATCGTATATTGTACTAATCGATGCGAACTGAAGTGAATACAATGTTTCTGAAAAACTTCTGTGTTTTATTTCTTGCACATATATTTGAAGAATATATTCAGATGTAAAAAATCTATATGTTTTTACTTTCTGTTTGATTATTTCAATAAAAAGTTTATGGATAAATAATATATGTTAACGTTAAAAAAGGTTCTTATATATAAAATATTTAAATTCGTTATCATTTGTTAACGAATGTGTCATAACTGAAAAAATTGTAACATTTGAAACAGATTTTATGTTTTTAAAAGTCATAAATGAATACTCAGATATTAAGGAAATAAATAAATAAATAATTATTATTTATAAAATTATCAAACTAATAAATAAATTAATTAGAATTGTTCTCATAGTAAATTATGTGCATTTTATTGTAAAAATTCAACAGAAATTTTAAAAATTTGCATCGATAAAAATAATTGGTTAAAACTACATATCTATATAAAATTAATATTTGAATTATTGAATTTCACAATGATTTAACAATTTCTTGAAATCAAACGTATGAAATCATTTTACAGGATATCTGTTAGATTATGAGAGCCAAATTAGTGGCACTAATACACAAACTTCTTAAATTTTTTTAAATGAAAATTTCAGAAACTTAATCTTGCTTAACATTCCTCATATTTTTATACACTTATATGCTATATGATTGGTTAACAACACTGAAATAAAAAGAGAAATTTTTGGATTTTTATTTTTTAATTTAAAGTACGTGCTTTAATTTGATATACTGTAATGCTTTCCGGGTGGAGACAATTTTTCATCAGGTTATATGTAATGATTTTAATCAAAATTATGCTTGTATAAATAGAATTAAGATTTTTGCAAATAAGTATTTTGGTTTTTTGATTAATCATTATTAGTTTGAAGCATAAAATTTCGAAATGCTTTTCATAAGAGGTAATCAAGTAAACTACTATTTTGTTGCAAATTTCTACATTATCCTGATTTTATTTTAAGGAAGTGTATACTATTTTTGGGAGTAATAATATGCTTCGACTGCAGTCACATATTATTTAGGTAGACTAAAATAATAACTCTCTCATCATTTGCTATATATAGCTTTTATTGAAAATTCGAGTTGGCAAACTGAATTGATAGATTTTATCTCACCTATTGTATTAGGGTAAAACTATATTTTAGGGTGCCCCCTTGGCAAACATGGTGATTTTTGTTTGGCTATCGATTTTATTAGCGATTTTTTTGTTGCACAGAACAATCAGTTGCAACCAGAATAGGATTGGGTTTTACCCAGATTGGCGATGAATCACGATCACAACTTGGCGAAAATCTAAGGGGTACCCTAAAGTATAATCTAACCTTGTATTATATAAAACTTCTTTCTTTTCCAGTGTTTAGTAACAAAGTATTTTAAAAATTGTATTGTAAACGATTGTATGCAACTTGATTTTGACTAATATGATTCTTGTTTAGAAAAAATATTTTAAATTCTATTTCGTTATGTTCTACTTGCTAACAAACATATTTGCATGTGATCTTTATTTTATACTTTTTATATAATGGATGAAATGCCTTATAGAACGATACATTAATCTATAGAATGTTAAGTCTTTTTTCATTGTTAAATTTTCGCTTAACAAACGAAGTGAAGGCTTCTAGCTGTACGTTAGTTTGGAAAAATGGCACATCTTTTCAAGGCTAAATTAAGATTAATAAAAACTCACATATCATAAGCTGTTTAGAAAAATTGTGGAAAAAATACTATGGTCGAGTATAATTGCCTGTGAATTTCTTTTCTAGAATTTGAGAAATAAAAAATGAAAAAATTTACAAATTCTGCCATTTTTATAAATTTGTAAGTTTTTGAAATCTCCAGATTTTACGAAGAAATTAGTTATTAAATTTCATCACTTTGATGATCTTGTTGTCATAATAAGGATTTTTATGTTTAAAAACATAAGTAAATAAAGTAAATTTTAAAGTTGTTGTTGTCTTGTGCCAGCCAGGCTGGCAATATGGGGTGCGCTGCTCCACTTTTCCAACTGAACCATACATGGTGTGGAGTCCGACTTCCTCAGTACACGCATGCCTTAGGTATCCGTTTATAGGGTAGGCAACCATTCACACACATACAAAGAAAGGACAAAGACAAGAAAGAGAGAGAAAGTACATCCATGCCCGAGCCAGGATTCGAACCCACGTCCCACCCATCGGAAGTCAGGTACGCTAAATACTAGACAGGTTGGGCGGCAAATCTTAAAGTATAAATTTTAAATAAAGTATTTAAAATTTATATTTTAAAATTTACAATAAATAATAATAATATTTAATACTTTAATATTTAATAAATTAATAAATTTTAAAGTATAAATTTTTAAGTTTTTGTAATCCCCACATTTTACGAAGAAATTATTTATTAAATTTCATCACTTTGATGATCCTGTTGTCATAATAACGATTTTTATGTTTAAAAACATGAGTAAAAAAGTAGATCACAAAACTAATTCACGAATTTTGTAAAAATTATGTTTCCTCTAACTACCCAAAGAAAGAAGAGATCGTGGAGTCCTTGTTGAGAAAGAAGTCGTTCACGTGACATTGAAATGATGAATTCTATATCTGGCCCAAATGAAGAACCATCGTGTTCTTAATGGTGATTTGGGTACATTAAATATGTCGTGTTCACAATGCTTCCACTAAGGAATCTTATACGAGAGAGGGCTAGCTCAGGCATCGACCTCGTCACCTGACCATGGTTCAATATTATGGAAGGATTCACTGTGCTTAGTGGATTTTTCTGTGGGCAGAAAAAGACAAATAGAAACATATTGCATAAGAGATATATGATCTTCTCAAAGTAAGCAATTAATTATACATATTTTAGAATACTTTATATCAAACAATCTGTATCTGAATTTGCGTGTATGCGTATTTGGATTTCAAATTAATGTAGTTTGTTTACCTATATTATGTCAATTTCTTATTCTTAAATTTAACAAAAAATTTTCCGTTATCTTAGAAAATTCTTTCAGTATAGTGATATAAGCATTTCGACCTCTCTGATCTTTTCTTAGCTAATTAAATATTTTTTAACCAACCTTATGCTCTATGATTCACTCTGTTGCAAAGAGATGGCGTTACTACTCTGCATATTCAAAAGAAACGTACGACTTTTATGAACACTTGAGTCAACAAACTCAGTCACTATCTTAGTGGAAAATGTTTAACATCGGAAATCGTGATGTTCATTAGACCCACCCCCACATTTTATCAAATATTAATATCATGTCTAGGATAATTTTTTTTTAAAAAATGTGTTAGGGTATTTAAATAAATAGTGCTTAATATTTCTCGTTAATTATTAAATAAATTTTGTTTTGGTCTTTGGTTAATTTATTGAGGGAAAACTATTATTTCGCTTAAGAATTGAATTCTTTAATTTAAACTGTAAGATATAGGCATATATAATATAATATTATGTTATATGTAAAATAGAACCCTAAATTTGATACCAGTTTGTTTAATAATTACATTAAATAAATTGGCCCTGTAACTTATTGCTGGCTTTTACAACTATATAAGAATTTATCCTATTGACCCCAGGCTGGGGGGGGGAGTAAGTAAAATTGTGTTGATGAGTTATGAAAGCGAAACGCCGAAAGCAGTTTCATCTTGATTTTTTTCCCTCATAACTTATAAATTGTTGAAATGTCTCACGGAATATGCTTAACTAAGCAAGGAAAAATAAATTAATTTTGAAGTAAAAATGCTTATTAGCGGAGAAGTTTTAAAAATAGGTTTTCTCAAACATGTTTCTAATTTTTAGTTCCTTTTGAAAATATTCAAATTTAGTTAGTCGCAAAATTATACTTGATGGTTATAAACCGAAATTAATTTAAGAAGAATTTGGTACTTAATACTTGAATTAATATAAATGGAATTTGAAACTCGATTATGAAATGAAAGTTTTTAATTTAATTATTATTTAGAAATGAAAGTTTCAAATCAATGAATATAAAAACGTAATAATTAATGAACGAAATCCATTTTACATTGAAAGATTTTACATTTTTGACTAAAATGTAATGAATAATGTTTGAAACTGAAATATTATTACTTTTGATAACGATAAATGCAAAGATACTGGTTAATAGATAAAATTAAAATTATCTTTATTAAGTAACTATATTTTACTTCTGGATTTAGAATAGGCAAGACATATTATAAGAATTTAATAATGTATACTTTTTAAAATTTATAATCAATTTGAAAGCCCTTTTAATTATTTTAGTATAATATTTCAATTATAAATGCATAACAAGTCGTTTATTATTGCGTTTCCGAAAGCATAATTAATATAATTTATTATGCTTTCGGAAACATGATATTAATATGCAATTGGTGTTTGAATAATAATGCTTAATATGAGAGCAAAAATCAAGATTATTAAAGAGTAGATTTTATTACAGATTTTTTTGCATAAGTAATTATATTTGAAGCATATATTTTCATTTTGTTTCACATTTAGAATGTTGTGAATAATAATGAGCATAAACAGAAACAATGTTATTGAAATATTACATTTTACGTTTAAATGTATGGCAACATTGTGAAAGTAAATTATCTTAAGAGAATGATAATAATTACCATATTTCTTGAAAATATACTGTGTAGTATGAATTAAAATTTTTGTATAAGTTTTTTATTTATACCCAACGAGGAAACATAATGAAGAATTTATAAAGTTTCTGCTAACTAATATAGGTAAAAATCGCATATTCGTTTCCAAAGTAGTTAAAATAGAATATAGAACGAGTTTTTTTATCAGAAAAAAATGAAAAAATTACCCTTTTGAATGGAAAAAAAATTTAATTGAAATCGAAATTTAGAAAACTTCAAATCTAAATACAATTTAAATTTCGGAGAAAGTGATTTCCTAAATTTGAAATGAAATTTCCAAAATGATGTCTCTAAAATGACGATATGACATTGTTTCCGAACTTGTTCGGAAAGATAATTAAAATTTTTTAGAAAAAATTTACCAGGATTTGCTTATGTTCCTTAACTTAGTCAGATCACTACATATGCGAATCATAAATCTCATTGTTGAGTAAGAATAAATTATTATAAAGTTAAAGAAATGCTTTCCAAAAGATATAAGCTAATGAATGGAAATAGAATAGTTGTATTTTGTAAAACACAAAGTTAATAAATACTTTCTGTTAAATTTTTATTTTCAGCCTAGAAATTATTAATGAGTCTGGTTAAATGAAATGGAAATGATTGTAACTAATAAATTTAAGTAATTCCAGAAATAATAGAAATTTTTTTTTGGCTCAATTTAAAATACCCTGTTGTTTTGGCTGGAAAATTAAATTTATGTGATTATGTGGTAAATATTCATAGAGAAAGCCACCTAGATTGGGATCTGAATTATTAGAATTCTTATTTTTAGTTCTATAGTTCGTAGGTTCAACTCCCATCTCGGGTATGAATGTTTGTAGATGACTAGAGTCTAATTTAATCTATAAGTCCTGGTTAAATTAGTTTAGTGTGCAAAAACGGGACCTTAGAGAATAAATAAATTAATCATTAAAAATTGTGTATTTTATAGCCCACATAAGACATATTTAAAATAAAAATAGATTGGTAATTTTCCAGAAAAATAAAATTAATTGATCAACAATCGGTTTTAAGTTAATACTGTTGTGGTAATCTAGGGAGCATCAAAGACAAATGTCTGTAATATATTTCATCTGCTAGAATAAATTCTCTCATTTTAATCAGGTGCAAATTCATAGTACGGCTATGTCTAAAACAATGACATTTATGATTGTTACTATAAAAGGGAATATTAGCAGAGTATGTTATCAAATAGTATAGAAATTTATTTCATCACATGTAAAAAAGTCCATAAATTACCTAATAATTAATAGTAATATTTAATAATCATCAAACAGAAGGCCGCGGTGACCTGGTTGGTTAGGGCGTCGTTCTCGTTACCAAAAGGTGGTGAGTTCGAATCCCGCCTTGACCGAAATCCGTCTTGTTCACTAATGGCGACTGGGGCACGTAAATCCAGTCAGGTCGCAATGTGCTCCATGTTCCTATTACAAATTAATACCTTTGGGGATGGTTGGAGCCATGCTATGGATCTGACAATTATCAATTGGAGAAAAAAGTTAACTTTGCAACAGTGTCTTCAAATTTTGAAGGTAAATCTCATTATATAAATTTGATTGCTTTCTTTAAAGTTGAGAGCTATCGAAATTTATTTAGGGAAAGTTTTAAAAAAATATAAACTTGAATTTCTGGAAGAATTCCAGAAAATATTATTCGTTTGATACACAAAATGAAATCTAACTTTATAATATTAAAGAAGAATTATTGAAGAATATATTTATTTATTTAGTTGAAATGAATGAGACAATTTAAAAGAGTAATCTAGAAGATTAAATTCTTTGTTGATTTTAAAATTAATTCTTTGTTGAATTTTAAAATATGTTACATCCGAAAAAGCAGATGGCACTGTAATCGAACACTCATCGCTGAACAAATTTGAACACTTTACCCATAGTCATCATTTCTTTTATCGAATAAGATAAGTCAAGAAAATGTCCCGCAAAAAAATGCTTTTTTGTATTAGGTGTAATAGAATAGCATGATTCTCTAAATACTTCATTTTTATTTTCTTTATTGAGAAGGATAATAAAGTATTAAACATATATATATATATATATATATATATATATATATATATATATATATATATATATATATATATGAAAGTGGCAAGCAACTTTGTGACAAAATCATATCTTTATTCTTTCCAGAGAATTTCTTGGGAAATGCTAAACCAACTTGCTTATTGTCTACCATTATTTTAACAAACTCAATATTATTAAGTAAAATTATACTTTTGAAGTATAGGAAAGATTTGTGCCTGAAGAGACATAACATGTAAATCACAAACATGAGAATGAATGCTTAAAATAATATACAAGTTCTTCAATGATATGCCTTTATAATAGAAATTTTAAATAAAAAAGTTATGCTATTGCTGATCTGGAATGAAGAAATATAAATTGAAATTACATGAAAAATTGTGTTAACTGCCACATAAACAAAAATTAAAAACAGAAACGTGTTGAAATTTACAATTTGAGATAGTATCAATTAATCTTATTAATTCTTGTCAGAAAATGATTGTTGTAAAAAACAGCTTCTTACTATAGATCAAATTAGGCGAAATGTTCAGTTTAGGAAATGAGAAAGAGAAATAATGTGTTACAACACTAGTAGAAGAAACTATTTTTTGTTATGGTTTCCTTCAATAGATCATAAACAACAATGGATCATATTTTGTAACTGGAGCATGAAACAATAACACAATTGATTTATTTCTTTTATTCCTATTACTCTCTTTAATAATAGTCAAAACCCCGATCAACCATGAATAACTAAATTCATAGATAGGAAAATTCAAGGCTAAATAAAATCTTACAATTCATTTAGAAACAGAGACATAAAATATAACGAAAAACCTTTACCAAATCGATTTCCTTTAAGAACATAGAAATATAAAGACATGATATACATTTGCATTTTAGTAGAAAATTGCACAGTACTTAGAAAATTACACACGACTTTCGATTCATCATTTAAAATGATAATTTTGCCCTAGAAATTATTTTTTACCTTGGAAAATTTATTAAAATTTCTACTGAATAAAAGAATTGCATGGATAACAATAAAACAGGCGGAAAAAGTATATTAAATCAAAGACTATATCCATTTCTTTAATATGCTTTAGGTATTAATATTTGTACGGCTAAGCATTTTGAAACATTAACCTGAAAAAAGAAATGTTAATTTCATGCTACATCGTGATGGTTGTGTTTTAACTTTTTATAACATAAAAAGTATCTAATGTTTTAAATCATCTGAAGTGTCCATGTGAACGTTTCGTATATATGTGCAAAGCCTATATACCATTCTATTCTTTTTGTGTGATTTTTATGGCTTATTAAAATTTAGCTGTTATATTTTAGTTAATTGGTAATAATTTGATAAATACAAAAATATTGCCTTTAATTTTGAAGCAATTAATTTCATCAATTGACTCAATCAATTTTGAAGTTCCAAAATCCATTTTTTTTGAATACGCTCAAAGTATAAATTTTATTTATCATGATTTTTATATGTTAAAAATCTGACTTTTATGTAAGTCATTTAAGGGTAACATAGCTATTATTCTTAAAAAAATAAAATAAAATTTGCCATTACAAGATGGATAGTTACTATTTCGTGAAATTAATTACATTCAGGCCAAATTTATATTATATGCCCTAATTAAAAAATATCAATTTTGAAATATTTCTTCTATTTGTTTGAGCAGTATGAAATCATTTATTTTAATTATTTAACAATAATAATTAATATCTGTTTAATAAATTTTCAAAAGGAAGAATTTTAGAAAAGTATCTTAAAAATTAAACGCTCTAGTGTATCTCCATACTAAATATTATTAATTTAAATTAAAGATAAATAAATATTTATACGAATATTATTAACTTCTTTTAATAATACATTTTTATTTACTAATAAATAATATTTTCTTTTTCTTTAAAAACAATATAAGTATATATTTGCAACCAGTCTGATATTCCCAATGAGCTGATTAGATTTTTAATTATTTAGACAAACATTATAAATAAAATATATATTTATTGACATAAATTTTTTATTTTACTAAATATGTGTAAAAATATGCCTACTCATCTGGTGACCAAAAATACGGATATATATTTCTAATTTCAATATAATTATTATGGTGTTATAAGATTTATAACTAAAAAGATTATATTAAAATATATAAAACCAAATATGTAATATATAAACAACTTTAAAACATTTATTATTCACAGCGAATACTACAACTTTAATTATGTGAAATAGATTTTATTCCAATAATTAACTTTTATATTGAAAGTATTTTTCTTTCGTAATTAATATTTAAAATAAAAAAGAAAATTTTATATTAAAATAAATAAGTAAAATGTATTTTTTTAAAAATAATTTAAGTTAATAAATAGGAACATATTAAGTTAACATCACAAGAAAAATTGAGTTCTGTTTGTTTTAGTCCAGTGCAGTGTTTCTCACCATCTGCATCATCTCAGACGTGCCACAAAAATCTTGTGGTTTTTCTCACATTCTTAATCAGATTTCGATACATTTTTTGTTGGTTTTTATTCATTTTTTCCTTTTTTTATCCACTTCAACCAATTACAAAATAGATTCTCTTTAAAAGTTATTTTTGAATAAAAAACATGATTTTATGATTGTTAAATAAAATAATTTTGACTGTTAAATAATATAAAAATAATTTTATTGTATTAAAAAATTTATAATCAATTGATATGAGAAGGCAGAATGGAATGAGAAATTTTAACTGTCTTTTTGTTTGCGATGAACCTATAAAGACATGTGCAAATGATTTTACTTAAATAAAATTATTTAAAAAACTGATTTATAAGCTAGAAAGTAAATTTTTAAACTTATTTTTATTTTAAAATATATAATTTGAATTTTTAAGGACATTAAAAAATGCTTAGATAGAAAGTATATATTAATCTATATTTATCTATTGCCATTGAGACAGGAATCTTAATATTGTCTAAATTATTAAAATTCCTCTCTTAATGGTAATTAGATACTAAATTCATATCTAATTGGAAGAATATTCTGGTTAGAATTCGTATTTGGTTAGACCAGGATTAGAATTAGCCTTATATTCATTCCTGAATTCTTCTTGAATAGAGAAACAAATTGCATATTTACCAGCTCATATGTAACACATGAATTATTTTTTCATATCTATTGCATCATATAAAAGGTGTGTTTATATTTGTTATATCGTCTGAAAAATATTCATATTATCTTTTTATTATAGTATACCAGAGCTCTATTAAGAGCTATTAGCTGTCACAGACAGAAGTATAAAAGTTCATAATAGAATATATTCCTATTTAGGATATCAGCTGC